>JABFPB010000092.1:0-58555 GCA_022817645.1 Ceratoteleas bidentatus
AGGAGCGGGCGAAGCTTCCCCCCCCCCTGCCCCGCGCCGCGCCGCCCCGCCGGCGCCCCACTCCGCGGCGCGGCGTGCACCCGGGGGCGTGGCCGAGCCTCCTGCAGCCAGTCCGCCTCCTTATGCATTATTATAGCGCGGCCGCGCTCGTGTCTTTCTATGATTTTATATGCCTTGTCGGGGCGAATAATTCACCGCGAATTTCATTCCGGCCAGGGGGCGGGGGGAGGGGGGGTGAGAGAGAGAGACGAGGAGCGCGCGTTCGCGTGCACCGCGGCAGCGCCATTGGCCGAGACGCTGAATTATTTAAATCGAATCTAGCTACTTTGCGAGCACGTGCGCCGAGAGCCTCCCGCCCCCCGCGGCCCAACGAAACAGGGTGTAGTCCGGCGTTTTCTGCAGTTTTCCGTCGGGGCTTTGTTTACGTCCGAGAGTGGTTTCGGGAGGGGGTTAGGGAATTGGATTTGGAGGAATTGGTTTGCGGGAAGAGGAATCGGGTTTGAGTGAAGGGATTGGGGGGAGGTTATGGAGAAAGGATAGATTTGGATGGGGGTATGTGGATTTTTATGTTGATTTTGAAGAGAAACATTTTTGGAAATTTTATATATAATTTGAGAAAGTGTACGCTGTGGAATGTGGCTAATTTTGAATGAATTAATTAATGATATTGTGTGTGAATTTATGGAGGTAACGACTACTAGGAGAAAAAAAGTTTGCAAATAAAGAATAGAAAAAGATTGTATGTAAGTCGTAAGAAAAGTCTTATATGCTGTACAAAAAATTCGGATAAAAATGTGAACAACCCTAACATATCTATATATAAAAGTCGCATAAATCTCTTACTTACCCAATGGGAAAGGAACAAATATCCAAGTACTGGCCCGACTCTGGCACGCTAGTACTCTGGAGTGATGTTATCATTCCAATACTGGCCCAGTTCTGACAACTCTGGCATTTTGGCGTGGCGTTATCATGCAAATACTGGTACAGCCCTGGCAATTTGGTACTTTGGCAATTTCCTACTGGGTATTAAAATTTTTTATTTACAAATTTCGCAGGGGTTACATGTAGTACACTCTAAAAATAATGGTATGCCGCAAATGGAATCCGAATGCCGCAAGTAAATTTCCACATACAACAAGCGGAATCCACTTGCAGCAAATGGATTCAGCTTGTCGCATTCCAATATGGCGTACCATTTTTAGAAAGAATCATTTTCGTATAATTTTTTTCTCGGGTATAAATAATTGTAATTATTATTATTGTTTTTTTCAGCCTGGGAATCCCAATTTACGGTATAATATTACGTATTATGAATATAAGATTTGCGTAATTTATTAAAAATATTTTAAATAATCACAGTTTTCCTATATAGTCAGTTCCTATACAGCTTAAGTCAAAATACAAAATTACTAATATTAGTGTAATATTATACGTGTTATTGTGAAAAATATGCCAACCTGAACTTGTAACACAAATGTGATAATTTAATAACTGTGTATCATATAAATATCACATTTTATATTTATTGTTGTCACAATGACAAGAATTCTTGAAAATAATAGAACTTCTTTCAGTTGAAATAGGAAAATAATTCATATTACAAAATTTATTCTACGTTGAAATACCGAAGGTTTTTATTCAACCTTTACAACCTTTCAATTTAAAGAAAAATGTTTATTTAAATTATGCGTAACCTTTACGCATACGTTTGATGTTACGTTAAATACTTCTACGATGTTTTGTTTGTTTTATTGTGGGAGTTTTGTGGTTATTATAATTGAGAATAGAATAAAGTAATTTGCGATGGAAGATTGTTTTGTTGCCGAGGCGTTAGAAGGAAAATTCGTACAATGTGAAAGGGTTCGCTCGAATTATATTGAAACACTTAGTTGAGAATGCAACTTTCTCAAGAGCATATAAAACTTTCTTCCTTTGTGGGAAAATATTATCTTTTTAACTTTGCATCCGCGCGAAAAATATGCAACAGTTCGATTTGTAACTTTTTCTATCTTTTGTTCTCTGTACATAATCAGTTTCTTACATTCCTTCTTCCTAAATGCTAGCATACACATTTAACTAATGAATTTGACAATTACTCAAATTATTGTTGACAGAACTGAATTTTCGCGAATTTTGCGAAGACCATCAGATTAACAATTTTTTTCTTACTCGTGCGGTAAAAGTGCCTACTTTTCTCACTAGTGAAGTAATATACTATTCTTCCAACTCCCGGATCTCATTCCGCTACCTCCAAGCGCCGAATAACCGCGATCAGCACTCATAAATCCCGCGGTCGTTTTATGATGTAATGCGGTTAGGCGCGATTTTTGTCTTCCGAATGGGGGTAATTAATACGTTCGACGCGATTTTCCTCGGCCCGTTGGCACGTTCCTCGCTTTCACTTAACATATTTGAACTTATTGCTGGTCGTAAATTACATGTATCCCGGTCGGACTATGAGCGCATTAGGAAGATTTACGGCGCCCGCTGACCAGCGCCGCTGCACTCGGCTAAAGGAGGATGACCTTTATTCGCGAGAAGACGGCCGGAGCCGAAGACGAGACGGGCCTGGGGTGATTAATCGCGGCTAAATCGTTCGCGAAAATTCGCGTGAAAGGCGGAACGCGGAGGCAAGACAATGAGCTATTGTCTGGGTGAGATTCGCGTCCCGGGAGGGGGTGGGAGGAAACACGGGAGGGGGGTTGGGGAGTCAATGGGCTCGATTTTATTGTGACGCGTCGCAGCGTTTATGCGAGTTATGTTTGCTCAGTTGAGGTGGTGGCGGTGGTGAGGGACAAATGGAGATAGATAAATATTTGAGGTAATTGGAGTGTGGGAAGGCGGGAAAAATTGTGAACAATGTTCGGGAGTGTATTGTTCATTGTGAGCATTGATGGAAACGCTTATCTTTTTCGGTCGGATTTGAGTTGGAAAATTCAGCTCGATCGCGATCGCAGATATATTTGTACGAGTTCTAATGGATACGATTGATTGGCTATCTGGTATTCGGGTCGAGAAATTTGTTGGGGCAATTGTTGGATACATGTAAAAATTCGGTTCGCGATGTTATCGCGCGAGGGATTTTCTTGAGCGAGAAATGCACTCATTGTTTTAATTAAAGTAGCTGCATGTTGGCTGTGAATAGACTGGATAGTGTTAGTGATATCAGGGTATCTGTTCTACCTCTTTATGATATATCACTTCATTTGGCATTAGCGAAATGAAGGGGTATTATACAATGTAGAAAGTTAAAACAGTTTCGATATTTATTTGAAACATATTCAAGATCGTTAACCCTCGAAAGAACTCGACTTATAAATCTATCTAAAAGTATCATAACACTCGATACCCGACATCAATTAAGACGATTTACTGAATTAAAAACTGTAATCTAAAACCGCAAAAAGAGCGGCGAAAACGTCGAATTCGTTAGCCGAGATCCTTCTGCAATTATTACTCCCGGCAAACTCAATCACGCAACACCTGAAATCGCATCATATAAATAAAACCAATCAATACCCTCTCGCCGAAAAACTCGGTCTTACTATCGGACTAACGTCCGGCGAATGCAAATATCGCTGGAAAGATTCGTGTTTAGACGATAAACGAGTCGACCGTGAGGAGCCCTGTCGTCATTCAGGCTCCCGGATAATGACTTTTTCGGCTAATTAAAAGCGTTATATTTTTTGCGCCGCGGACATTATGGCGATCATCCGGGACACCTCTTCTTTCATAACGATGCGGCCTAATCCGGGCCGCCACGCGCTCCTCTATTGTGAACCCGTCGAACCGAACGAGAAGGCAGAACAGGTGGGCCGTGGGAGTCAGTCTCGGCTTTCTGTTGCGGCTGCGCGGGGCGCGGGAAGTGCCGCTCGTCTTTTCGACCAAAATAAAGCCGCTTTCGTCAATATCCCCGAAACAATCCGTCGATGCTGCGAATCCCAGGGATTTATGATTAAACGTTGGTGCAATGAAAAAAAAAATAAATAAAAATATAAAAAATACTCCCGATGAAAAATGTATGAAATTTGTTTGACAGTAAATTAACTTGGAGCAAGAACTCGCTCCACGCCGTCTTATTAATCGCTTATAACGACGTCGCTGATTAAAGCGGTTGTCTGCTGTAAATTGATTTCGCACAGTGTCGAATGTGAAAACCGAACGAGACGGGACGCGGCTAACTGAAGATAATCGAACGTGAAAGAAAGAGTCGCAGTGTAATGTGCAGCCTCGACCTTCTACGAGTTCACTGACGTATCCGAATCCGCGTGATTTCGCATCGACGATTCGATCTATATTTGGAACACGCAACAGTGTCTCGCAAGTATAGATAGAGCGGCGCGACGGGCATCCTTGTTTCATTGAACGGGAATTTGGCGTAGACATTTGCATAGGGCGCGCTTTTTCTCGTATTTCGTACGCGGAACCGGTATAATCAAGGGTAATGTAGTAACTCGCGGCGGCGTTTCGCGGAAGCGAAATTGCGCGCCGGAGCGGTTGCATTATGCACTTTTTCGGGCGAGTCGTGTATAATCGCATTTGTTGCGGGGAGATTGCCGGCGACGAAATTTTGACTCCAAATCAAGTGCAGCGCCGCGCCGGCGACTATTAACTCGGTATCGATCGAGTTATAAAAAGTACTCGGCTGATACAAGTTATAAATTTCCTATAAATCGATATGGCGTAGGGTCGACTCGTGCACCCGTTATTGCAGTGCGTCCGATTAATGCGCGTATGCGATAGATTATTGGTCTTCAATTCCGGCGCACGGTTTTACTGCAAAAACATGCAAGAATGGAACGTCTTAATTTAAGACATGCGTGTCTTAAATTAAGACATGCGTGTCCTAAATTAAGACATGCGTGCCTTAAATTAAGACATGCGTGTCTTAAATTAAGACAGCTATTTTTGCAATGTTGATATTCTAAAAAACGAGCGGATTCGGTGGTATGCAACAAATTATTTCTGAGTTCGATGATCAGCGATATCGGCGTTTTCGACGACTCTAATTACGCAAAGTACTCAAAACCCGATGTAGTCGTAAACGCGGTCCGTTTATCTCCGGCGGCCGCGGCGTCGCTCAAAAGTAAAAGTCACTCGTGAATTGCACTTGTGGGCAGCCACTCGGACGGATTCACTTTTCGGGCACGCTGGTTTCACGGGCCGAGACACCGCACAAGTATACCGCCTAAACGGACTCATAATTTTGCGTAATAACGGTCTCTTTCACGGTGGAAAACAGGTAACCGACAGTGAAACCCGGGAAAAGTGCTGTTCCCGAGTCGAACGGCGCCATAACAAATCAGGTGCGGAGTCTACCCTCGCTTCCATTATTTCACTTTTTTTTCGGTCGTTTTTTCCTCGTCTTCCTTTTTTAGAGGAAAATCCGCCGGCGGACAGATTCTTGATTTACGATTTCCAGGTATTTGGAATTCGTTATCGGCGGCTCGAGTGGCGATTGCGTCGCGCGTTAAAGAGGGCGTCGTAAATATGACGATCATTCGGGCCATTACGCGCGCTTTCAAAATCCAAAATGCGGCTTCCGACGTCGAAGTGGAGCGCGACGTCCACTTTTTCGGAGCTCGAAATGTCTGTCGACGTCGGTTTTTGCCCCGACGGGAATTATGATGTATTCATGAGCAGGTCGTCGAACAGATGGCACTGCGAACGCGCCGTGTATCATCCCAGTTTGCGGGCAGAAAAACGCAAAATCGTTGCGCGGCGACTCGCTTAAGGCGAGACCGGACCTGTTTCCTGTTACCTTTCTTCTCGTCTTCGCCGGTTTACCCCCTCACTTTCCTTCCGTTTTGCAATAAAATCTGATTCGACGGCGATTTATCTGCGGCCGTCCTGATACCTTAAGCACGGCGCGACATTGTCTTCCCTCGGCCCGTTTTTTCTCCGACGCCCCCTTCGCACCCTCAAAAATAACTTCGAGGCGGGTGGAACCTTTTTTGCCACGGATTTGGAATTCCCGGGCAAAAACTGTCGGTGGTAAATAAGCCATGCGAACCAACTCAACTGCAGCTTTTTCAAGTTCACCGCGCGAAAAAACGCGCTTTCGGCTTTTCTTGTCCGTCGTTCTTATTGTCCGATTAATCAAACGTGTAAAAACAGCCGGTTTAATTGACCCCGCCGTTTCATTAATGTATAATTACATTCCGCTCGTTCTCCGAGCCGACGATACGCAACCCGTCGCGGCGAAAAAAGTCGGCCGAACGGTTGCTCGTCGCCGCACGTTTTTTCGCTCGTCGCGCGCTCCTTTTTTCCCCCCAATTCGTACGGCTCGTCTGTATATTTTCATAATCATTGTATCAAAGGTCCGCGCGACACGTAACGACGTTCAAAAACGGCGGCCTCGCCGCAAAAGAATCGAGAATACTCGAGTGACGTTGGTTTATGAGTCGCGGCCGATCGCGATCCGTATTTGCTGACTTGTACGCTCCTCTTTTGATCTCGTCAGAATGCGCGATGTTCGACCGTTGTGCAATTTTCTTTACACCTGTATTCGTGTATACGTACAGCCGACTTCCACCTACGTAAAAACGCGTCCAGCAGAACTGGATAAGGTGTCGTTTATGACGAGATTTGACAAGAAACCGCGGCGTTTCTTGTCAAATTTTCGCCGGGAAGGGCGACGCTTCCTTTCCCAGACGCAGCAACTATTTTTACGCGGAAACGCCAACTCGCGTCAAAACGCGAGATTCATCTCCGGCGATTCCGATTAAAATGTCGCTCGAACGCGGCTCGGCCATAATTCAGCCCGGCCACATATCATATTTCCGGCGATAATCGTCCTATGAATATTTATCCCCCGGCGACTTATGACCGTGAAATATGTAATTCTGCCGCGCGCCATGTCATAACACACATTTTAGTCGTCAAACGGTTCGTATTTCACCGCAAGAATGCGAATGCGTGACAGTAAATAATCCATCGACTCACAATCTAGCTCGTCGGCTATTTTTCACCGGCCCATAAATCCCGCTCGTTTTCCACGAATTCGCATAAATCATCAGAGGCCATTAGCCGGCTTTATGACTCCTTCGCACATAAAATTAATATCCGAACGGCCCGGTCCGGATAATCGAATTAGCGCGATTAAATCGTCGACGTTATTTCCGCCGATGACAAATCAATGGACTGTTGCCGATTATTTATCGCCCGGGATGAGCGACGAACAACTTATTTAATATCCCGTCGAACGTCGAACGACGAGCTTGTACATGCAAATGTCGTTTGTTGACGTACAATTTACATTTCGCAGCCAGATAAAGCCTAATAAATCCGATCCTGGTAGAAATTAAATGGGCTGAGACGGGGTTTGTAACTGGGCGCCCAACTTGGGCCCACTTGGGCGATGTTAATTGATATCATTATAATTTTCCCCAAGTGGGTCCAAATACTGACAAAAACCGCCTAGAAACCATCAGGACTATATTTTATACCATTTAACATGGAATTAAAATTAGACGCCAATAAAGCTATATGCAATTACATATGGGCTCAAAAATCACATACTATACAAAATATCTCAAACCACTGACAGAAACCGCCTAGACACCATTAGGACAATTCCACATAGTTCTAATGGAATTTTTTAACCGGGCCCATCTCAGTCCATTCAGTTTCTACTAGGGGACGAGCGATCGCATTTGGGCGATTAATAATGCCTGGGCATCAAAATCCCGGAGCGATTTATCGCTCGTATAATTTTTTTCATAATTCACTCGCAGGCCCAATAAAACGGCATCGGATCGCGCCGTTTCGGTGCCACTTTTTTATGACACTCTCGCGGGGCATCTTAAACGGGCGACGCGCGGAATTCGATATCTTATCACGCTGCGAGCCGGAGAAATTTTGAAGCGATCTTCGTTATTCCGCCGATACAACTGTGCGCGATTTATCGGCGTCGTAAACTTTTGAGTTACTGCGTCATGCGACTATCGCACCGACTCGCTCATAATTTTATAGATTTCGAGCCGAGATAGACGCGATTTGGGGGCGAGCGCCTGAAACGGGATCATCCGATGGATTGCTTTATTAGTGCGCCGGGGAAATCCAGCCCGAAGACGGCCACTTTCTTTCGGATAAATCAGGGGCGGCGGGACTCTTAAATTGTGGCAGATAGCATCGGGTACTTTTGTAATTGCGTTGCACAATAATACCTCGGCCATTTGCATTTCGTGTTTAGGCTCGAGTGTCTTCGAGTATGGTTCAACTGGATGAATGTGTTTTGATTTTGAGCGACGTTTTCAGAGACAGTTCGATGGGAGTCGGGGTCGTTCATGACGTGTCTTGTCGCGGACTCGACATGTAATTAAAACCGAAGGCGGAGACAATAACTTGGATTTAATAGTGTGCAGTGATTTATGTGTTGTTTCATTTTTCAATTACGTTAATTGATATCATTATTGATGACATAAAAGCGTAATTGCCCACTATTACTGCTGCTCTGCATTAAGAGGGGTGTTAAATAAATTGAATTACATTCTATTCTAGGTAACTTTGTCTGTATTTGATATGTCGTGTGCTTTAATTGTAATTAATTCGCTAATCGACGAGCGAGGGAAAAAAGACGGATTGGATTTTGAAAATTAATGAGAGCTGTGGAAATAGTTTTCGTTTGGAATAATGTCATTTGGGAGGTCTCGGTTTGTCATTTGAGAGCTCCTCTGCTTTTACTGTAAATGTTCTCGAAAAATCAATACTACATGTTTACTGATTTGCCTTAGTAAGGTAATTTGAATAAATTTGATTTTCTAATTTCGAGTATCAAAGATGTTATTGACGCAGTTCTCAATTAGGACAAGAGCTGAAAATGAATGTATTTAGGAACATAGTGTAACTGCTTAAAAGTACACAATTACTTAAAACCGTTCATTTTTAAGGTCAAATAAGGGACCTTTTTCTAAATATACCAATTTCAGACAACTCTAAAACCCTTAACTACCCTCAATCAAATCTCTAAAATTGGCAAAAGACGTGTCGAATTCACGTCTTTCACATACCCAAAGAGCATCCTAACATAAGTCAATTAATTTAAACATAAGTGACAGAAAAGTAAACCAACAAAAATCCACCCCGGAACATTGTCCACCCTCCCTATCTCCGTCGCCATCAATTTCCCCTCTCCTCATTTCGCCATTTTTTATGCACCGAATTCGGCCATTAAATAAAATATCTCCTCACTTCTTCGTCCGAAAAAATCTCCCCCTCGTCCCACCCGTCTTCGCCCTTCTCGTCCTCACCTTCCATCGATTCCCACCGAAGAAAATCGCCCCGTGGGACAGTAATTTAGCCGGGCTGAATTTATGATCGGCCTTTTCCCGGCGACACCGGGCAGGAATTCGCGGCCCGAAATTATTCGCCGCGCCGATCGAGATTCGGGCCGCGAAATGAGCGGACTTTCGGCATCGCCTGTGGAATGTGCGCGCGCGTCGCCGACGACGTGGACGACGACGACGACGACAACAATAACGGGGCGAGCGACGGTCTCGGTATATTCGAGGGCCGATCGCGGGTCTCGGTCGCATAAATTTGTTTTAATTGCCAGCGACGTTACATTTTGCTTTAATTATGCCGCATTATCTGGGAGGTAAATTAGGTGGGTCCGGGCGCTCTCGGTCGCGCACGCAGGCCCCGGCCTATCGGCGTCCTCGTCGGAGATAGCACGAGCAAAACGATCGGCCGGACCGGGCTGACTCGGTATAAGCCAGCCACTACCTCGGGATAGGATCTTTGTCCACCCTCGGCCACCTCGTCCACCTCCGCGGCCTTCCTTCCTTTTTTGCAACCGGGCCCAGGAGGTGGGGGTCTGTTTCTTCTTCTTCGTCCTCTTCGTCGCCTTGCTTCTCCTCTTCCTGCGGCCCTCCCCGCGACCCCCGCCGCGTCGTCAGCGCCGTTTTCCCAATTCCCTGTTCTCTCGGAACCGTGTGACAATTTACTCGAGCGATCGCCAATCCGAGGGAGATAGCCTTTCCCCCCAGAACTCCCCTCGGCCTTTTCCCATTCGCGTCTTTCTCCTCGGATTCCTCTTTCTCCGCTTCTCGTATGCCTTATGGCCGCGTTATTTATGCGCGGGTCCGGCTAATAAACATATGAACGCCCGTGCCGAGCGAGGGCCGTGTAGGCCGGCGAACCGTCCGCGCCAATCTCCGCGTGACGATGTGTAAGCGACGCTTTTGTCTCCACACTGGCCGAGGGAGTTATTGAAGGACTTTATTAATACGCGAGGATAACGAGCACCGAGGCTGGATTTACAGTCTTGTTTGCGCGAGGCGAACGCTGGCCTGCGTTTTTGTCATTAGCCGACGCGCGGGCCACGCTCGCATTTCGTGAATTAGGGGCGTCGTTATGGCGAAATTTAGCGATCGGACCAACCGATTGATGGAGTCCGGATCCGCTTTCGGGCAAGTGGAGGACGAAGGGTAAAAAGAACTGGAAATTTACAGTGCTCTTTCAAGTATGGATCCTTGAAAATTACGCCAAAACTTTAAACTTCTGAAAACAATTTTGACATAAATTAAAATTTACTTTAATTTTAACACGCAAGCTACAAAATGCTTAAATCTCAACATATATTAAAATCCGAACCACTCGGCCAAAGTCGCAATACTTACAAGACTCGTTCAGAAGTACTATTTAAATTCGTAATTTAAGTCTGCAATTCTCTGAGAAAGTCTGAAAATGCCAGAAAATTTCGGAAAATGTCTGACCCGCAGTATTTGGACGGCTAACGTTTTTGCGTTAGCCGGATTTTCGCACTTGTTCGGACCATTTTCGATTTTTTCAGAATTTCTCAGAGAATTTCAGACTTAAATTACAATTAGTATTTAAATTAGTATTTAAATAGAACTTCTGAACGAGTCTTGTAAGTATTACGACTTTGGCCGAGTGGTTATACTTCCAGACTTCTGCGCCATAGGTCGAGGGTTCGAGTCCCAGTTATGATGATTTTTTAACAGGAGTGTCAGACTTTATCTGAGAATTTCATACGTTTTCAGAGATTATCAGACTTTTTCAAAAAGTTTTCCCGAGAATTACGGGCTCGTAATTTAAGTCTGAAATTCTCTGAAAATGTCTGAAATGGACCGAACAAATGCGATAAGACCCGAAAACTTTTCCCTCCGAATACTACGGGTCAGACGTTTTCAGGTATTTTCAGTCATTTTCAGACTTTAGTTATCACGGATCTTAGTAGCACATATCCGAAAAACTCTCTGAATAGGTCTGAAACGGTGTCAACATTGGGACCTTTCAGACTTATTTCAGACTTTTTTCAGGCTTTTTCAGAAGACATTTTTCCAGACTTTTGCAGACTGTTTTAGACATTTTCAGACTTTTTATTTCTACAAGAGTGCAATGCATAACATATTTCGACACTTCGACACATAATAACTGGAATGCATCAGATTCGAGGTTAGAAGGATCTTTGTAACATTTACAGTTTGTACTCTAAATTATGTGCAGTGAAACTGTAATTTCACAGTTCTCCTCTAAAATTAAAGTATATACATTTGCAACTGATGTCAAGGATATATACTTGAATTTTACACTTCTTATTTTACACTGCAGAGGGACCTTAAAAGGACATTTTCGTCGAAGGGGTGGAGAAATAGGAAATCCTAGTGCAAGTAATTTCGGGCGCGTTGCCGAACAGACGATGTTTCATGCAAAATTGCTTTAGCACGAAGGCAAGGCGATCGCAAAAACGCATCGTCGCGCCCGAACAAAACTGTATCGAAATTGGCCGGAGATTTATCGTCCCCCCGGCGGACTTCATATAAAGGAGCGACAATTAAAAAAGAGCAAAAGCGCGCTGGCATCCAAAAGTACGAAATCGGCAATTCTGGAATCGGGAATGAATTGAGGCGGATATATTCTAATTCACGAGCGACTTCTTGAAATTCCTGCACCTCCTCGGAACAATGATCGTCCACGACGCAGTGCTGATTTACAACCTGAGAATGTTTCGCTCGTGGGAAATCTTGGCGCGGCTATGAGTCTTTTGCCGGTGAAAAAACGGGGCTTCCGCTCGCGAAACAAACGCGCTTAAGACCCGCAGATCGACATATCTTCGCAAAACAAAGCAGAAACTGAACCAAAAAGGTTGCGATCGCGAATAATTATTTTGGGTAATAAAGCCTTCTAACCGTTCAGCCGCGGGGCGCGAAAAAACGTCCGCCCGACGTTCGCTCAATGTCTCACTCTGACGGATCATTTATTTTCGGAAGAGCGGCAACTTTTTGCGCGACCATTTTTAATTACGAAGCGCGCGGTGAGGACATATTTTTCGCACTGTCTCGAGGAACAATGTCGATAAATCGATATTCCGATGATTCGATAAGCCATTAGACGGTGTAAGGGGCCGTCGGATTTTCTTCTTGAGGCATAAAATCTGCAGCGTTTCGCGGGTCGCTTCCCAGCTCCCCTTTGCCTCGATCGCCCCCGCATAACATGGCAGTCGCGTTCACCGGTCTCACCGGCTACAGCCAATTAAATAAATATTCGTTGACGCCGCAGCATAGCTGCTGCAAACTAGTCTTTTCACCGAGCGATGCTCAGCTATGTCAAACCCTTTCGCTTTTATTTCTAATTTTTCTCTATCCCATCCCCCGTACACAAACAGTTTTCCAAACTCAACCGAAAAAAAGCAATGATCAAGATGAATTGCAATCCTCAGCATGGCCTTTTCGTTAACAAATCTCGAATAAACTTTATCAAGTTTCGCATAATCAAACGCGAATAAACCGCCGTCAGCGGAAAAGCCGGAGCCCCGGCTCGTCCATTAATCAGTCGCCGCGTCTATTAATTTTCCAAGATTTAATTAACGAAAAAGCGTCGGTAAAAAGGTCGATCAACAAACGGCTGAAAAAGTGAAACGGGCATGTCCTCGGGCCTTAATTTGTATTTCCCCATGTCGAGCGCGCGGCCCGTCGATAATACGAGAAAAACGACTCGCAATCATGCAAAATCGAATTAATTAGTACCCGGCGAGTGTTCAAAAAAGCGTTTTCGCACAATTAGCATTTATCCATCGGCGCAATTGTGGCGCATCGGCTCATCAAGATGATCGCGGCGAGCCGGGCGCTCGGCTTCACGTTCGCCCGAGCGGACTATAACGTATGATATAGATTTATGTCGCGAGCGGGCGGTTGGCTTTGGCCGGCTCGAGTGAGCCGGGGGAGACGGCGGCGGGGCGCGAGCGAGAGCCCGACATAACGAGAGAGAGCGGGTGGACGCGGACGCATTCCCGAAGAGCCGGCGAGTGATTTGTGAAGACGCTCCCGCACTCGTAATCACGTGAGATCTCCGCGGCTGTCGGGGAAAGCAGCGGCCGAAGCCTTCGGATACGCAAACGCTCGATCGAGAGGAGAATTGGATAAAAGGTGAGGGACGTCCACGGGCTGCGACGACTCTTATTGTTATTATAGGAAGTGATGGGCATCCATGACGCTGGCATGTTTATGCTCCAGGCGACAACATCCGATGCGGCGTTCGGGGCATCCGATTTCCGACCGATCTTGCAGTGAGAAAACCAATTCGTGAAAGGTACAAAGGTATATTGTAAGTTTTGCGATATATGTCGCAAAAAGTACGATTTCGTAAATTATTACGAATAGAAGTTCGCAGAAATTAGAGCCAATCACAATGCATTGTTCCGTAGGAACTACCAATTATAAAGTCTTATTTCTTTACGAATAGAATTCGTAAAGTTGGTCTGAGGAGAGGGAGATGTGAAAATGCGGTTCGGAGGTTTTCAGTCAATGACTGTAATTTTGTTGAAGATGGAGGATAGGTTATCTTTAATAATCTGGAGGAGAAAGTAGTAGAGAAATGATATTTTAAGATTTATTTATAAAAATATGCTCACAGATATGAGTTTTAAATATATTTAATAAATTCATAGGACTACAAATTGTATTCACGGATTTTGAAGAACATGTCTCATTCCAATGTTGACACGCTATTCTGTTTTTGACAGGCAGATTCAGTATGGTAGAATCTAAAATTCCTTCACCTAAAATTGTTCGATTTTCGTTAGAATTATTTTCGTTTCATATCACATATTTAACAGTTAAAAAATATTTTGTACACATTTTTAAATATTTATAAATAAGTACTCAATATTTGACAACAAATATATATTGGAAATATTTTTAATTATTTAGTAACTATACTTAAATATTTATTAAATATTTTTTACATTTGACATTCAAGTCTATATAATAAATATTACAAAAAATATTTAAAACTATGTACAAAATATTCACTAAATGTTCTGTGCTATTGGGGACGGCATAAAAACTCCCTAATAATTATGAAAATTGTTTATTAATAAATCTATGAATGTTATTATATAAATATATTAATGAAAATATCTTTCAAAAATGTATTTATACATTGTTGAACTCTTCAGTTACAGTATGTAGCTAAAACGTGGTGCAGCTACAGTTTGAGCTGGAATAACTGTAGTCAATGTTGTTCCAAATAATTATCTAGTTGTACTAGCTACATTTCTTCTGGTGAAGTTTGATTACAAGAATCGATGCAAAAATGTTTTTTCCATCCGCGCGTCTAATTATTACTAACTAAATAAAACAGTGATAACCGAAGTTCAACTGTAGCAGTTCGCTATTTTTAAGATCGAGCAAACTTCCCTCCTACAATATCTCTATGGAATTTATTTAAGACACTTACACAGCGAGTAAAAACTGGGAAAGGAACGTCTTAATCAAGATACCATTTTTTACATTTCACTTTTAATTCGATGCACCATAGAACACCATACTTCGTTCCACTAAACCATATTTTCTATTTACACTTACTGAGAGTTCAATCGTTTGCTGTTAGGAATTTTAGAAAATGAATACAGGTGTCGATACCTATCTGCCTACAAGTTTTTTTGGAGGAAAATAACGTCCCAACAGTAGGACTTGTTCAGTGAAGCTCTCGAAAAAAGGTCTGGCGATCAGAGGTTTGGGAAATATTACTCGGAGAAATGTGTTGGATTTGAATGAAAGAAGTAGTGATAGCGTGTCGAATGATGCGCGTTCAACAGGGGTTTCGGGTGGAGCTGAAGACAAACAAGTCTCGTATTTGCTATTGAGGGGTGTGTTTATGACGTAGTTGTTTGCAGATGCTACATTATAAAGAAGATGTGTGGCACGAGCCAGTGACTGCGCGGCAAGCGCGCAGGGCGTGGCAGGACCGCGGGGTGCCTCGTACGGTTATAATTTATACGGGGCGGGGAACACCTTGCGAGAGATTATTATTGCTAAATACTCGAGCAAACAAATGACTCACACCTACCGTTCAATAAGCGAGGCATTAATTCGTCGGCTCCAAAATATTGCCCACTCGGCGGCGCCCGAACGAAAATCACTTTCACGTATTAAATGCCAATTTAAAACTCGTCTACTCAGCGGGCGCAAATGAGTTATTCGGGCTTTATTAATTCCTAAGAGGGGGACGAACGAATTGCTTTTTCCGTGAGCCGGATAAATCTGTCGGCGGATCCGGTCTTTTCACTCGTGGTACGTGTTTTTTTGGGGATAATCGGTGAATTATTTGAGGAAATATGTTAGGTCTATTAAACTTATTTATGTGCCTTTGATGAGTGAACGTATTTACACACGTTTTGAAAGCGTTTTAAGTGAAATCAGATCGAGAAATACTTGGGCTATTTTTAGATTTAGGATGGCTCGTATTTTTCCAGATTGTTTTTGGAAAAATATATACGAGGCATGTTATCTTGGAATAAAATTGTATAAAATTATTTCGGTGTCAATAGGGCAAGTTAAATGCAATCGTGAAGCCGTGGCGGAGAAAAAAGGAAGACTATTAAATTATGAATGCGGTCATTTTGAAGAAGAAAATACATGTTTGGCGCGTTTTATTTAATGGTCTTTTTACATTGTGTAAGAACAGTCGATAGATATGTTATTTAAAGTCTGAAACAAGAATGTAATGAACAGAAGGAAAAACGACTAGCCTTGCTTGATGTTTAAAATTGATGTTATATTGCATTCAAAAGTATTGTTTTTTCATTGATCCATTATATTACACATGTATAGGATAGTATAAGGTCATCAGATGGACTAAACATTTTATCGGATTTCAACGTGTAATTTTTCAACTTGTATTAATTGCTTCTAACATTATTTCTTCATCTTCAAACATTTTTTTTCATTGTATCTAGCCTTTAATAAATAAAGATAGTACACGCGGAAAGATATATGTTTCAGATCAATGAAGAATATTACAGCAAAATTTAAAAAAGTATATGGTAAAAAACAATACAATTCGCCGTTGAAACAATTTTATAATATATATTTTATAATATATATTTATACATAAATTACTGTTTTTTACAATATAATTTTGTATACGCAAAAACTCCCGTTTCAAACCAAGATAAAAAAAGAGGAAAATCTAGAAAAATATCGACAACAATTCTGTATTTCCAACAATTTATGTCAATTTTTATTTTCAATCTAATACCCCATTTCAAATAGAAATGTTCTTCGAATTATAAATACTTCTACAACGTAACCAAAATGTAAGGTTATGTTAGCTTCACGTTGCATTGGCACGGGTATTTCGCAACAACGCTGACATGCCGTCCACCTGTAACTAACCATTAACCAATCACAACTTTATTTTCGCTCCATTTTATAAAGACACTTTTCTCGCAATTTTCATTACCCAATATCGAATGTTTTCAGGAAAGCATTCGATGCAAATACGGCGCGCTCGCAAACGTCCTTACGGCCTGAAAATATGTGATATTGATTTACCTCGATCGACTGATTATTCGAAATGCGCCAAGTGCGCGCGAGATGTTGCAACGGATAAATTTAATATCCGCCGCGCGACGGGAATCACGGTAATGAGTGAGCATTTTTGCCAAGTGCACCGGCAAAAAAATCATAAATCAAGCGCAGCCGCTCGGATCTTTAGCGCTGTTTGCGCATGATTTACGCGCGCGCACTTCGATGTATGGAAACCAGTAGCGTAATTATTGCAATATAATAGTCAAACGGCCGGTCATCGTAAATCAATACGCGCCGACAGTACATGAGCATTGCTTATGCACGCGCGACGATGCTTACTCACGAGGCTGATGTCACACTTTAAGTTACCTTATAAGTGCGAGAATACCATGGAAACCTATTAAAGGAACACACATTTCAAAATTAATGTCGCTAAGTGACCCGGTCGTTATAACATAAAAAGTGGAGCAATCGACGCGAATTAACGTTTAAACACGGCCGAAGCGTGTAATGCAATCATGAAATTACGATGCCCGCCGCGGCAGACTGATTTTTATTCGAGCTCCTTCCACGTAAACGAAACGCGAGCGCCGCGTTTTTTCGTGTTATAATATTATGCGGTACATTTATTGGAGCGCGCGTAATTTATTTCCAAGTGGTTTTTCACGTGCGACATTCTTTTTCGCTCGTTATTCGACGACATTTCGTTGGATACACACGCCTATTGTGTAGAAACAATTTGTCAAGCAAAGTTTCCCAACGGCCTTCATATTCTCGAAACCACCCGGTGTCGGACAGCAAAAATCGGATCGGAACTATCTAAATAACCTCGTTTTAATTTACAAATCGACGCGATAACGCAATTTTTCTCGACTCGAAGTTTGCAATAATTCGTGCGCATGCGGCAAATGGATACCCAGCAGATTAGCGCAAGAAGCGTTTAACTCGAAAAGGTTTCAATTTGTTTATCTTGCTGTTTGGTAGCGAGACTTTGTTGCACTTTGAATGCGTCGTGCAGTACCGCGCCGGACCATCGGGAATTTGTATATCGAGAGGATAGGTAGAATTAATTAGAGGTATCGGTGGTATCTCGTCGCGTCATTAGCAAGCGACGCTGTCGTTGTACGAGTACCTAGCCGCGTGTATGCAACTTTGCATGACTGAGAGCCCGTAGTAAAATGCAGCCACAGAGCTTCTTGATCATACACGCTGCTCGGTAACCTGTGTTCGCGCTATCGAATCCGATAGACCGGACTTTTTTTACAATTTACCCGCAGATTTGATCATCGAATCGCCTTGAAATTGACATCATCATGCGCGATGGTCATATTTCTGCACTCTAATTAGCAGAGATATCGTGGAATGAAAAACGAAACATTATTTTCTTTAAACTCCATTAGTTTCAATAAAAAATAAAGCATGTTGAAGAAGAGAAAGAAAGAAATATAACTGATAATGTGTTTCAGGATGACCTTAATAATAAATTTCTTTACTACGAAATTGATGAAGTGAGATCTCTCGAGCTCTCAAAGTGACCCCGGGAACCCCTCAAGGAGTGCACTTAGGATCGACAATTTCTAACTCCAAACGGAGCTTGCCGAGGTATCGGCTACAAGGAAAGTCGATTTTTAAAGGCCCGCGAACAAGCGATTACGCATAACAATTGCCTTGTGTGAATCAAAAGTCATTATCTTGTCGGCCGGTGGATACTGTAAATCCCGGCGAGCCGAACGAATAGGCCAGGCCCTGAGAGCGCGTCGATTACCATAGACATGCCACGCGTTGATTATAAACATAATTAAAAACAACAACGATAGCAGCAACAACGCAACCACCGTGTCGTCCCTTTTAAGTGTATGCAGCTGTGACTCGTGTGGCGCTACCTTCGATCCCGGTGGTCCTATACGTTTCGTTTGGATTATCCTGCGGATCTCGACGGAGGATCTTCCAATCCGAGGTACCAATCGGTATATCTGCGCGTAATTAATTCGACGATCGGTACAAAATCGATCGACTCGACGATGTCCACGGGCGAAATCGAAAAGTGCACGGTGAAATCGTAAAAACCATGGCGGAGGTCGCGACGTCTTATGGGAAAAGCTAGGATCTTAATGAGTCGGAATAGGATGCGATTTCGGGGTGCTTAAATATTCACGGAAATATCTAAGTCGACGTCATTTTTACGACGATTTCGTGAAGCCAATAAAATTATGATACATCGGCTGATAACGATCGCCGTGAATGGGTCGAGCCTCGTTGAAATACTGCCCCGGTCATAACTTTTTTCCCGGGGCCGGGATATTTTAATAAAAAGAGAGGTCGAGGTTTTGATAATGCCGATTTGCATGCGGCGCCGCCTTTGTTTCGCCGGGCGCACTTCCGAAACTGAGCTTAATTGCCTTCGCATAATATAGTGCCATTGTCGATGCGAGGACGATTTCGTGAGCGTCCGATCCCCCGCTCCACCGACCCCGGCCTTTTTTCAATGTCCCCCCGCGATTATTTGCCGGCCCCCTCTTGGACCCACGTATCAAAAGTCTACGAGAGATACGCGAGGATCTCGGCTGGCGTAGGCGTTAATAACGAGCCCGGTGCTTTTGTTTTGCTGGCCGAAAATGGCGTCGCTGGGGAGCTCATTTTTATGACGTGTTTCACGTGGAGGGCATTTTATAATCAGAAGGGCGCGTTTTATTGCGAGAACCGTCCGAATTGGCGACTAATGGCCATCACTCTTGGCCTCGTTATAAATTTGCGGTTATAATCAACCCAGGCCGAAAACTTTGTTGCACTCATTACGGTATATTACCATGTTACTTGTTATTACGACGGATAAGGCGAGTGAAAAAATTTTTTTCGCGTGTTTATGGATTCATTTCATAGGGCACCTAACAGGGACAGAAAATGGATTGAGATAAAGTAGCTCACTTTGTTGGGAATGTCTCGGCTTGATGAGGCCCAATTAGACATATTTTTTAATTAATTGAAGTTCCAATAAAACCTTCACCGCGAATTCCAAGCCGCGACCCAAAGGTAGCAGGAGTAGAGGAAGACAGACGTGGGACCTTGGGTAATCTTTCGAGCGGAGGAGACTGTCCCAGTCGCGGGGACATTGTGCTTTGTTTCTAGGTCCGATTAACCGATAAAATTGTCGAAAAACGAGTGCGACGAGGCCCACCCTGATCGCATCTCCGGGTCCCTCTTTCCCGCGGTAATTACAATTTAATAAAGTTTCCAGGGAGCATTGTGACTCCGAGTTCGCATTAGGAAAGTCCGCATCGATATCGCGGCCATAAATCTGTATCTCGTTATCCGACGAAAACGCGAGACAACCTTTGTGTTTCGCAACGATGATATAATCCAGGAGGCGCCAACGTCCGGCCGGTTAATTCGCGTGGAGCGTTTCCAGGACCCGAGGGCCGACTCCGTGTGTGCGTAAGCATGCAAAGGTACGATACTGACGTGGTTAGCGGCTATAATGCGAGTATAATAAGAGCAGTCTGCAGGATAAGAGAGCCTCGAGTGTGCACAAAGCAACGCGATTGGATCTCCCTGGCTGGCAAGGGCGAGAGGCTGGGCTTCACCTATGACCCTCGGTCTCTCCTTCTCGTCCTCCTCCTTGGCTATACTTTCGTCTCTTTCGGCCCGAGCGTTTTTCTTATTACTCATATGCGCCTCGCCGTATCGCGTTCTCTGTCGCGCGACCGCGAGCCAGACCGTCCACTTCTTCTCGGCTGCATTCCCACATCCACATCCTCCTTCCTCATGTGGAGCTTCTTTTCGCGTTCTTCGTTTCCCCTCCTCGGCCGTCTGTCTTCTCACCTCGCTGCTTTCGTCTATCGCCGTCGAACGCTACTCGCGTTACAGTTCGCGGCTGGTGTTAGCGGTGCACGTTTTTGCACCGCGATTTTTGCAGTGGTTCATTTTTCTTGGAAGAGCAAATGGGTTTAGGTAAACTGAACGGTTCGATCTAACGATTTGTTCCGACACTTTTGGAGCGGGAAAACTGGATGGGGAAAATAGACAGGCTGACATCTAGTTTGCGGTAATTTTGTCGTTTAAATGGTCCTGCTCGATGGTAATCTTAACCGATCTACCTGAGACGATCTAGCCGATAATCTTAACCATCTGGACTGCAGAGTGCAGTTTCGGTCTCGTCGATCCACGTAGGAAGAAACTGCTTTGGAACTTGTCACAACTCTGTTTATGCTCGGTGGTGGTTACTGTGTGGTACCCTGACCAAACAAGTGATCTAGGCCTGTAAATTAATTTGCCCTGGACCCGGAGACTGTTCAGTTGGGAGCGCGAGTTTGGGGGCTCCGTTTATGGGAATCGTGGAGTATAATTTTATCGCGTTCCCCGATCTGGTCGCGGCCGAATATTGCGCCAGCATCTTCCTATTTAAGGTACGCCCGATACATCCTTGAGTGTCCCTTCCTCCCCCGAGCAGGCCCCGAGTCTACATAAGTCCCACGTATATGAGCATTTATCTGCGAATGAGCACGTGAATTCCACCAAAGCCAAGTTCAGCTCAATCCCACGGAAAGCGAGCCATAGCTCTTGTCTGGATGCGGTTGGCTCGGACCAAGTCACCTTTATAGATTCGTAGAAAGCCGTAAATCAAACGTTAATGGGGCCTCGTGTTGGACGTAAGGAGCTTGAAACAACGACGCATAACGATAAAGATAAAGCCTCGAATATTCCGAGGATCAAAGCGGGGGAGGGGGACACTGGCTGACGAATGTGCGGGGTTGTTACCTGCACCGGCGCGATGACACAAAATGTGGTTTGGGCTCGAAGAAGTCCAATTTCATCGGGACCTGGGCATTAGGACCGATCGGAGGTTGTAGTTTGTTGTTTCGTGGACGCGGGCGTGTTACGGTTTTGTGGACGAATATCGGGCGGCACGATACGGTAGCGGGGATTATGCGGCGAAATGAAAACAGAAGTCGGTTCAATGAATAAGGGACGACAGTTTAAGGAGGCTCTGGTTTCTGATAATTTTTCGGAGAAAACGGGATTGAGTCATCTTGTGATAAGATGAGAACTTTATTTGGCTTCATGCGTGTAAATTTTTTATGTTATAGATGTTTGGATTGTATTTATTTCACATTAATTTTTTTAATTCCAACGGTACACATAATTATACAAATGTAAAAGAATAAATTTGTTTTGTCTGGGACGTGTTTGGAATTTAAGATAAATTCTGGAAATAGATGAAAAATATATCCGGTTATTATGCCTCTCTTGAATGTACTTATACATCCCAACATTTTTGTAGTAACCAAATATTAACATGAAAAAAAAAGTTTTAACATACTAACCAATGCACTACTCGAATACCTAATTACGTTTGGTCTCGCTGATTATTCGATATAATCAGATTTCGAAATAGTCTCGAAGACAAAATTATACGGCGAACTTGTTCGTAACCAATAAGTCTTGTATGGTATACATTATGAGCTATTCCGTTTCTTGCTGTACGCAGCAAAAAGTAACCAAAGTTATTACATCCATAACCGAAACATAATACTCTGGAACTTTCTAATTCCAGTGCCGTTTAAATCACGTCCTTCATTCATATTTCTCATATCTTCAGCATTGGCTACTGTTTGTGTGCAGTAACTGATCATTACTGAATCAGTCATAAATCATCATGCATTTAATTCCTGCGTTTGAGTTGTAAATCAAACCAACGGATTTCCTTTTCAGGAAAATAGAAAATCGGTCCCACGTTAACCGTAATTGTAACACACTTGAATAAATTGCCTCCCTACCGACTGAATAATAAACAAAACATTTTACCGAACGTCCACCGATCTTTGGTTCACATTCCCTCCCGAACCGTTCCATTTCCATAATCCCTCCAAGAAAGACTCTTCTCCCGCAATTATTGGACAATCCGAAGCGTAAAAACGTGAATCGAAAATCGCACTTTGTCGTGTCCTCAAGGGGCCGTTTTCGCTACTCTTAAGAGCCATTTGTTCCTCGTCCAGAAATGATAGGGCTTTGTACCTTGCCGACCGGAGATTCGCCGATATACATTTTGTAAGTTTATAATAATCTTGATATTGTCGAGGGCATAGAACGGCGTCGGTGTCGCACAATGCCCCGAGACGGCATAAAGGAAAAAATGTCGCCGGCGTATAATAATCGTGCGGGCATTAAAGTGCCATTTTCACGCTAATCGCGCACAAGGACGCGATCGTTTCTGACTCAAAGACACGACCCGGTGGACAAATTTCGGATTCCGAATGCCGGATAAAGGCGACAATATTTTGAACGGTGCGCCGATGCGTGAGTAAACGGTTTAAAGGACCCCGGCGCTACGCAACGTCTACCTACGGGCCTTCCAGTCGGTACGTACCGTTGCCGCCGCGTATCGTCCTCATTGTTTGGCTCGTTAGGGTGTAAGTATGGGCAACTTGTTGCACGAAATTCATGCCTGACGGCTTCCACCCAATGACAATCCATGGCTCATAATCGTGACGCTGTCTTCGCCTTCGTTCTGGTCCTCGTCATCCTAACGGAATTCCCGGGTGACAGCTGTGACAGTGCTCGACATTTCGTCCAACTACTGCAGTGTTCCGATGCGCAACAAGGCACAAATGTCGCCAATTCTTGTCCCCTGTTTGATAAACATTTTTCGCGACTAGCAGGCGCCTGTGAACCCCGAATTTAGAGGCTTCGACATTTTTACGACGCCGACCAAAAGTCGCCGCGATTTTAACTGTATTCCATAATTCGTGGGGAACGGCTGCGATACGCGTATTAAGACGTGTACGAGTTGTTTGAGGAAATAAAATTGCTCAATTTTATACGAACGAGCATAAAAGCGAATAAAAGGCGCACTATGTATGTTCGCCGGTTAATTTCGCCCGAAAATTGATGGTAGTTATATATTTTATGAATTTTACAATCGAACGCGCCGTGTGCGAGGCAACAATAAATGATTATGAAAAGGTACCCTTAATTAAAAAGTGTATCTTTCGGGGATTTTAGAGGCGCGTCCGGCGCGTTTTTATGACACGACAAATAGCTGCCGCCATTAAAACCACATCATAAAAAATGAAAACATGCGCCGAAACCGTGAAAAGGCCTGCGAGAGCATATTTCACGAAAAATATCTCGCAGCGGTTCGCGCGGGGAAACTGTCGCCATCTTTATTAGTTTGTTAAATGAGTCGACAAATTGGCGACCTAAATCATTTTCGTCATAAAAAATAATTACCGAAATTATATGCGCGTTTTATTCCCGCGGCCGCGTATAATTCAGCCAGGCAATAACGCACTTTTATTGTTTGCATTAATGGAATCGAATGCGAGAGATGATTATTTTATGGCGGTAAAATAAAATGTTTTCGCGTTTATGTCGACTATGAAATTTCGGCGCCCCGCGATTGCGACTCGCGGTGCTTTTCGCCGCGGCGAAAGTTTGTCGATGAAACATTTGTAAGCGCGATAAAGCCGAAATTCGGCGCGTCGCCGAAAAAGTCCGTGTCGAACAAATTCCCCGCTCAAATCGGCAAATAACGCAAATAAACAGTTACACGACGCGGGCCCGCGTTCGTCGCGGAGACACATTAATTTGAAGCATACACCGCGTTCGAGCGCACTCGCGCGGAGCGACGCCAGTGGGGCTGGGAAGTGCTCCAGGTGGCAACTGCGACGGCATACCACATCTCGGCCTAACATATCCCGTTTCCGTACATAGATCGTACGACCTGTCTTTCTTCTCGGCCGTCTTGGCACGCATGCCGTGGATCGGCGCAAAAAGGGAAATCATTTTTAACGAAGCCGCGGTACTAACGAATGTCCCGCGAGAATAAACCGCATTATCGGGAAAAAAGCCGACCAAAGAAATCAACGCAGACCTACAAAATTCTTTACCTTTGACGATTCGAATCGCTCCCCCCCCCGTCGCCCCGCTGTCGTTCATACATTATCAGAATCTTATGACTTTTTGCCGGCGATCGCCGGCGATAAATTGCGCAATTACTTTTTCCTCTGCGCGAGACAATAACGCGGCGTGCACCGCGCGGATATAATAATCACTGAAAAAGGCCCGTAAATCGCAGAGGTCGTGCGTTCGGGAATATATATCTTTAATCTCGCGCTTAAATCGGAGGAACATCCAGCCTATGTTAATGAGTGTCGTCTAAAATATGTCCTTATCTCGCCCGGAGGGTCCGCGCCGTTTTCTCGCACTGCATCCGATCGACACCACGAACATTTTGGAGCCAATAAATCACAATTAATTAGCGGAGCGTAATGATGTGGCATGTCGCTTCAATCGGCATGAGTTAGCATACATATATACGTGTAGGTACGCGTACGCGCGCGCATGTGCGGCGCGCCAGCGGCGTACATTATTGTACGGCCGTGCTGTTCAATTTTAACACGTAACTCGTGACAATAATTACTACCCGCGCGTTTTTACATTAACCCCGACGGCGCGCGCGAAACCGCCGCAGGCCATTTTTTGTCATTAGAGTGCGATTTGGATTGCGCGCGTTTAGCCGAACGCCGAACGTCGCAATTAAAGTTATGCTCTTGTTTCTTCGATTCCGCCGGCCCTTCGTCCGCCTGTTCCTTTTTCCCCGGCGATTTCGATCAGCCGATTGCGGACACTACGAGCCTCCCGTCTCGTGACTTTAGATCAATAAAGCGTCGCGATTTCGATTGGCATGATTTTTTTCGGCAACGTTTGCGAGATGAAAAAAATGTTAAGAGGTCGCCCAACGTGGGGCACGAACCCACGACCCTGAGATTAAAAGTTTCATGCTCTACCGACTGAGCTAAAATACGGCAAAAATGGCCGAGAAGAGCGCGGCAAAACAGACAGCGAAGCTAAATACGAAGTGTCAATTGAATTAGGAGAAGGTCGCTGAGCAAAGAGGCCGAGTCGGAGACAGGTGGCATTAGTCGCCGGTGGGAGGAGATCGACATTTGATGCATATTGTATTGGTATTTGAACGGCTGAAACAATATTGGGCCGAATCACACAAATAACCGTCGGACATTATTTGTCGGCGCGGCCGCTCCACATTCACGCGGGGCCGGCGGCTTGCGCGCGCAAATATATTGCGCTCGCGTTCGCAGGGATAAATTGTCCTTTTCACGAAAGTTCTGCGAGGTGTCCCTTATTGAAAATCGTGCGGCGCAAGTGCCGGCGCGTGAGAAGGACATAAATAACCGAAAGGTCCGCGGCGCGGCCGAAAAAACCTTGGCAAGAACGACGTCAGAAAAAAGTCCGAGGGCCCTCTTCGCGACAGAATAATGGCCCGATAGTATATTTCGGCAAAGTCCTCGTCTCAAAAAATTCTTGCACGCCGAGCGCGCATCGATTTACATGGCTTTACATTCGGACGAAATATCGCCCCGCGAAACAAAGCTCTTATATACGACACCGTTGGCTGATTTGGCAGTGCAATTACGCAGTCCGCTTATAAGCAACGGCATGATGGACGGCGGCTGCGAAACCGACACGTCTGTTCGAATAATTAATTGATCGTCATTTTCGTTTGGTTTTGAGCATTGTGTGCTCAAAACTAAAACTTTGGACAGAGTTATTCATCGATGCAATGTTGGCTGTAAATATGCTGTAAATAAAAAAATTAACAAAAAATTAAAATAATCACTAGCCGTTATATAAAATGTTTAGTGTAAGCAAAAATAAGAGAGGATTCGAGAATGTAATAGTATATAACGCAACATAAAATTTACGTCTTATTGTAAAAGGGATTTATTTTGTTATAAAATAAAATACATTAAATATAAAGATTTATTTTCTCATAAACCTTTCGTTAGATTCGGGCATTGTATCCTTTTTCATTTTGTACCCTTTCTGATATTCCAAACTTTGCAACGTTAAATATTTGCAAAAAGTGTAGTATTTTTACTTTGCATGGAAATTCGTTTTTTGACCGAATACAGGATGTTAATCCGAAAGTACGAATACACGAGCGCAGTACTGTATATCGTTAGATCGAAGGCGTTAATACAGAGGTTGCGCCTTTGGCACCTCTGGGTACCACTTTCATGCAATATGCGCATGTTTAACTGACCGATGCTCCGCGCTAGTGATTCTATGTTCATCACCTCTGCACAATCGAGTACTTCGTGGCAACCGGTATGCCTTGCACTGTATACAGGAAGGGGTAGATAGATGTGTCGCAGAGATGAATGTGGTTTGCAATCGCCTATTCGACTAAAATGTTCAATTTATTTCTACATCTTCCCTGTAACACGACTAATTTCAATTCGACGACGGTCATTTCGTTCCACAATTCCGTTGAATTCGTATTCCACGTTTATTCTTTAATCATCACTTTATGATAACAAGAAAACGTGCCTAATTGGAGTTACGTTTATTTATGAACCGTTCGGTATGCAACCGAATAAATTTGAAAGTGAAATCCGAATCGGTCTGATAAAGTTGATAAACTGAGAAACCGATCGAACTGTTTCACTTGAATAATAGAACATTTCCTAATCATTTTTCCTCCGGTACTATTCCTTTCACCCGGGGATATTAGTACATATTTACTTGTCTATAACACTGTCGATACCAACCGTTGAATTATTCATCTGGAAAAGTCCAGAATTTCAATTAAACGTCAACTGTCCCGAGTTTTCCACGTGCCTTCGTGGTTTATTGCTATGAATTGATTACTGAAATAACTAACTACACTTGTCCAATCTTATCCTAGAAAAATGCATAATTGGGGGTTTGATACAGAAATGGTTCCGTATGGATTGAAAAGCAGCATTCCTTTGAAAACGATCAAAACAGAAAAAACAAGACATCCACTTAACCATATACATTTATACATCCATTCCCGAGGTCGCTCAACTTATACTTAACATCGAACAACAACTTCCTCTTACTCCATGCAATCTCAAATTTCCGAAATTTCAAAACTGCCTCAACTCAAGCTCCGCCTTCCAATCACTTCAAAATCAATCTCTATCTCCTCCTCTCTCAAAGCCACCGTCCGTCTAAAACCCGCAACTCTCGTCCGACGAAAATCGAATGAAAGTATGAACTAATGACACGACTAACTATTTACGCGATTGTGTCACGTAGGTGCACCGTAGATCCGGATTTGTATACTTTGGTCGTGTGTTTCCGGGGGGAAGGCAGCAGGAGAGGCGAGAGCGGTGACTGTTACAGTGGCGGGACGTTTGGGTCAACTTTGTTTGCATTGTCGGTGCATGTCCCGTCGGTCGTCCTGCCTGGTTCACTTCTTGATGCAAACTGCCCATTTGCAACTACAATCATCTTCACGTTGGATCGCGCGATCAGGGCATCCTGCGACAGACAGGTACACACGGACACACTCACGCACACACCTCGTCGGTTTCGTGTACGCTCACGTGGACCGGAAGTAATCACGCGCGTGTATCCGTGTGTGCGTGTATGTGCGAGCGCGCTTCGCACACTATTCAGTGAATAAACTGACCGCACCTAGGGAGCACGGTGCATCGACTGCTACTGCTGCTGCATAGCGGAGCGAAAACAACGGGTCAACTGGAAACCAAAGGCCGTATCAACAAACACGTGCATATGTATACACACGCGTAGATACGGACATTATCCTTTGGCTTTAGTCCCGAGGTTCGTTTTGATTTCTATTAAACATTCTATTCAGGATCGTCATATCGCGCATATGCAGTGCGCGAGTTCGTTAGTCCGGTTTCAGGTTTCACGGGGTGGTTAGCAATTGAGTTCGGTTCCGATTGGTGTCAAGTTTTGGATGGAAATTTCGAAAATGGCCAAATTGGGGAGTGACGGGTTCGCGTTTTCGAATATGCGGAGGAGGTGGTAGAGAGCAGCGAAAATGGGAGTTGATCAATGGAAGGTCATTCCGATAATGAGATCGTATTTGAGCAAGTTTTGATCGGAAACTGATCGCGAGTTGATTAAATTGGAATTTAATTAGAAGGTAATTTGATGTAATCATGATCTGTTGATAATGTAAAATGTTGAGTCGATTGACGCACTTTGAACAAAATCGATCTTTTGGGTTTTGAGACACTTCGAGTTTTCCAAAAACTCTTGAACCTATTGATATTACGGTTTTTGGAAACATTCTTGAACCTATCCTTAGAACTGGATGAAACTTTAACGGAATATTTACGGAAGTGAGACGAGTCGATTGCTGCAATTTGAGCAATAACGATCTTCCGATCTTACTCGTATCTTTCGATCTTTTGATCTCGATCGATCTTTTCTCGGGGGCTTTCGACGTCCGCTGTAGGAACTGTTGTTGAGATTCGCCTGACTCATTACCGCGATTTTGGACAATGTCTCAATCGTTAAACTGCAATTTCTGCAAGCAGCGCTGCGCGAAGAAATCGACCTAACCTCGGGCGGAGTAAATAATTCATCGATAACCATCACATCATGTATAAAGCAATCTCCGAGGGAGCGGGCGGTGTAATAGCATATAAACTTCACACCTAGCATCATCATCGCAGATAGAGAAAACAATAACATGGTCGGTCACGTATCGCGGTAGCCGCTGATGGGAATGGCCGATAGCCGCATCGCTGGCTACGTTCAGCCCGGCCGAGGTATCGGGGCACGTTGCCGAGGTCAAGTCGGGCCAAAAAAAGGAATTGCGCGGTTCGATTTACGACGAACTTGCAAAAACGATTAAGAGCCGATTTCTCAGCCCTGTTAAGATTGAATTATAACCACCTTGCGAAGGTAATTTACCTATAACCTGCGGTATAATTAAGCGCAGTCTCAGCGACAGCGACCAACTTAACCAAAAAAGCGTCCGGGATTCCGCACCGACCCACAGTGGGGCAAAAGCCCGAAAAGCTGGTCATAATATGAAAACATGAATACAAATGTCTTAAAACTTGATACTTATACGTTTCTGGGGTTGCTGAGTACGAATCGGGTCTTCCGAAAGAAAATTGCCCTCAACCTGAATCCTCCAGAGGTCGCCTGTATCGGCACATTTTCGAGGAAACCCTTTCCACAGTCCCTTCGTTTGCAAACTCGAATCTCCATCATCTCTCCTCGCACAAATAATGCCAACTTATTTGCAGAATGCACCTGTGCGAGGTCCGGCTCGAGATCGGATCGGCGTTCCGCGAAGTCTATCAGGCCTATTCCAGAAAACAGACCGTTTGCCTAATGAGACCCGCTGGAACTGTGGATGCATTTTTCCCGGCGGGCCTTTCGAAAGTTTCTCTCCGAGGTGTCGCTCGAGCCGGACTAGGCCGCGCGAGCGAGAGGCGCGCGCGACCGGGACGCCAGACGGAAGAAAGGAAGCGGCAAAAAGAGATCGCGGCCCGGCAAAACGTGTCGCTGGCCGGTATGCACCGCGGGACACAACAAATGGACAAAACAGCGCTCTGTACGGATGCGGCGAGGCCGGTTGCAGGTGCCGCGGCCGCCGATAAATATGTCAGCGGGCAACACCAGGCTGCGGCACGTCGCGTTCCGTACCGAAGAGCCCGGGAACGGTCCAGCGGCGGTGGCTCGCGCATCCCGCGCATTTGAATAATATGGAAATGTCGCTCGCCTTTCGGTCGACTTTTTTGCGCCCCGAAAAAGAGGCCCGAATTTGCGCGCACGTGTGCGTCTTTTGTGTCTGTGTCGCGCGTCCGAGCCAGGTATCGGGCCGAATATATATTGGAGTCGGTATGCGGCGTTCGTATCTGCCGGGGCATCTGTCATATCCCCTAATGAGGACTCGGCTCCGAGGGCTCTCGTTATAATATTATATATGAACCGTCCTGCCGAAAAGACCACCGTTTTCACCGACGTCGACTTCTTCTTTCTGTTCTCAGGCCGCTGCCTCCCAGCCGAATCTTCCTCCCCCGCTCCACTGAGTCCTCCGAAGCTTCTGGCGGTTCTTATTCGTAGTCGCCTTGGTTTTCGCAGAATGCCGCGGCAGATCGTCGTGTCCTGTGCAACAGGTGACGATGCCTGGACCGTTTTCGACGGTTTCTTTATTATGAGAGTTGCCGGCGGCTCGGGCGGATTATTTTGTAAATCAGGGAGCCCAGGGGGCAGGATTGAAGGAGAGATGTAAGTGCCGGGAGTCGGCGGCTGGGATTATGATGGATCGGGCGTAGATATTACAGTTCGGGCACTGAGAGAAAAATTTAGTATTGCCAAATACTAAATGGTTATTTTTGGAGACAACCAGAAAATGTAGTTAAAGTAACTATTAAAAGAGCTGTTACTGTAACCACAAAAACGGGAACCATAAAAATGAGATCTGCAACCATAAAAAATTATTAGGGCAATAAAAGACATGGATGCTACAACAATAAAAAATGGTTACAACAATGAAAATGGTTAGGACAACCATAAAAGTTGTTAGGATAACCATAAAATGGTCATTTTTTGATAGTTGGTGCAACTATTTTAATAGTTGATATTACTTTTTTATAGTTGATAAGGCCATTTTAATGGTTGATACGACTATTTCTTATAGTTGATATAACTACCCGTGTTAAAATATCATAACAATTCCCAATAATTGGGGACTTTTGGGATTTTGGACACCGCAATTTACTAAGTATATCGTCTATTCATAAAAATATTTTTTAATAATTGTAACGGAGATGCAAAGACAACTGAAAGAGTGACTGCACGTCCATTCCCAATAAATGTTACTGGGAATGGACGTTCTACTTAGTAAATTGCGTTTTCCAAAATCCCACTGAGTGAAAGATTTGTCTGAAAGATTTGTCTGTTGATTAACTGAAAAGTGTCTACAACAGTCGACGTATTGTTTGCAAAAGACAGTGACTGACTGAAGTAGACAATGAAATGCTTATTCCTGATAATCACGTTATCAAACATTTAAAGTTAGACAACTAGACTGTAGGACATTTGTGTTCTGTCCGTATATTACTACTATTCGTTGATTACAAAAGAAACATTTTTTTCAGTGTATTCATCATTACAAATTTCGCTTGACCAATACAATCTCACCTTTTCTTCCTCACCCTAAGTCTAAAAATGTCCTACTACCGATTTCCCCGGCGTGAATAGAGATTCAGTCTAAATTTCGGTATCAAAGCTAACCTCGCCGCGCGTGAAGTTCCGGGCTCGAGCCGAGCGGCGAAGCCCATTTAAATATAATCCGCAAGTTATTCGGCTGAGCGTTGTAAGCCGGTGATTTTCGACTGGGGGCGTGCAAAAACGTGTAATAAATTCAAATAAATTTGAAGCGGCGAACAATGAAATACAATCGCGGCCGCATTTCATCGGCTCGCGGCCATCGCGCAATGAAATCTGCAAAAATTACTCAGCGAGCTGCGCAGCGCACAGTAGCGATCTTTGTCGTGATCAGGCACTTTATTCACGCCGCGTTATCGATAATATCGCGATACCGGGCGCGCAGAAAAGGTTGAAATTCCCGAATGAACCATAAGCCGGATAACCGTTCCTCCGCCGAAGGTGCTGCTGTCCGTGGCGGCGTCGACGAAGGCGGCGGCACGATGATATATATCTCGGGTGCTAAACGGCCCATTGTTCGCGGTACACTCTGACGAATTTGTATATGTTTATAATGGCGGTGCCTGGTGTTGCGGCGGAGGCTGCTGGCACGGCCGCTGCCGTCGATCTTGCGAGCAGCGCATCGCCCAACAAATGGCGCCCAACCTGGCACCCCGCTCCGCCCCGCTTCACACGGCTTAGACAAGGCCGCGCTTAATGTTCCGATGATCGATATTGCGCCAATTATCGTCGCGCTTATTTGTCCCTGTCGCGAGGCGCTGACGCGGAAACCCGTCTGCAGCAGAGCAAAGATAGTTCGCTTTCTATCATTCGGACAGTTTCGGACAGGCTATTTTTATTTCAGGAAACTAATGGCAGATCGCAAATTCGAGGCTCAGAACGAGATGGAATGGTCTCATCTGGGGAATAAAGGTCGATTAAAATTGAGTCCTTTTTTTAATCGATCTAATCGACATCTAAGATTGTTGTAAAGCAATTAATAGTCCAGGATCTGGTGAACAAACTCTGGTGAATATTCGACAAGTTTAATATCAGGATTGCTTATGGGTCGAACGAATAAATTCCATCGTGCGTAACCAGTGATTTCGTGCCTGCAGCCGAAGTTCCCACGACGTATGAAATTTCATAGAAGCTGCTAACGCGGATTCAATGAGTCACGTACTACCTGTAAGACCTCGCGGTATTTCGCGAGGCTCTCGGCATGTAGCCGTGGCCGAATCCCCTATTATTTTTTGAATCCCATAACGTATTCTGCGTACCATGATGACTAAAAGGAAGAGCGCCCGAGAGGTAAAAAAAATGAAACGCTGGGAATGCCGGGTGTCAAACTTGGTGCGGATTTACGGGACGCTTTGTAAGACCGCCTTCCTCAATTCAGCAATATACCTAACTTTCCCCCGGCCCGCGGCCGACTTCTTCGACCCTAACTAACTCTTTATCTCTCCCTCCCGTCTTTTGTTATGCCCCGCTCTTTTTTCCCCAGATAAACGAGCTAATCAACAATTTTATTTCGCGCATTCGTTTCTTTCAAATTTCGAGATGATCCGGCTCCGACCCTTCCGACCCTGAATTCCTTCAAGATAATACACCTAATTTATGGCTCATCCGCTGCAAGTGGACAAAAAGTCCGAAAAAGTCGTCCCCAATAACGTCATTGAAATTCAATTCGATCGAGCGATCTCCGTATCTCCAGCGGAATCTAAAAAAATCGAATCATCCCGTTGGACCCGGCTCCAGGAACTATATTAAAAATCAAAAGTTCTTATGCAAAGTCCGTCGCGGCCTTATTAGACTATGTTAATTTTCGTACCCTGCGCCGATCGCTCAAAGAGTTATTGTATATGCCGCGTAAGAGCAAACACAAATGAAATTCCGCCGGCCGACAGGTACGTTTTCTCGGCGGCCGACGTCCGACGTCCCAGGCCAGTTGCCGTCAATTAAAGCTTCGGTAAATAAATAAATGATTCTCCAGTGCGTCTCGTTGAATGGTCCGCCCGTCTCAAGAGGTCTCATTAACTGCTGTCCGCCAATTATATAATAATAAGCTGATAATAATTGCATCGCCGGTACATCGGGCCGCCGATCTTCCGTTCTCCCGCGCGGTCTCCCTCCCCACCCCCGCGCCTCTTTCTCTGAGACCAGAACGAATGAATAAATTAAGGACTAACTTCCCTCTTACAACTCCCTCATGTATACCGTTGCATGTCGCGCTGCATTCGGTCCCCGACCTTCTTGAGTGCATTTTGATGCATCTCTCTGGCAATGATGATCGGGAACAGTGACGCGTGTACCGAGGGACGTTCATTGCCCGAACTCGTAATGACACTTGGGTTAATAACGACAATTTATGAGCACATTGTTTGGGTGTACTTTTGAGCCCAATTGCGAGACGATTTCGGCTGCTACTTCGCGGAACGAGGCGGACGTTGATTTCGAGATAAAGGCGGATTATGGACGACTGTGCGGTGGGTGTTGAAGGAGATCGGGAAGCGAGATCTGTCACTGAATGGATCGATCTTGAAATTTATTTTCAGATTTTGTTAGCACTTCTACAATTAAAATGAAGGTTATTTAAAAAATTGCCTTCATAAAACAAATTCAATGTTTTTTCAGAATAATTATTAGATTTTTTTACATTTATTGTTAGTGTGAATTCTAGGCTATTTTTTCCGTATCATGGAAGTGAAAAAAAATGTCTAGAAAAAACTCCAGAGACGTCTTAAAATGACATGTTTTAACGAAAAAGACTCTACCAAAGAATTTAAATAACACAATAATTTGTCCAGTGTTTATTATTTGTGAATGCTTAATTATATAAATAGGAGTGAAATAATTCGTTTCAGTCTTGTGGCCAGTGTTAGAAGACTTTAAAGTTTTCTATCGTTGCATCGCAGTTCAACTAATGAGATTAGAAAGAGACAACACTATGAAAAAACTTTACATCTTCTAACACTGCCTGTTGCTGTAAGTTGTCACTGCAAAGTTATGCTCAAATTGTCGAACAATCAAAATGATGCTGATAACTATCGTTCACGCGAGGCGATCACATTTCGCGAAAATATTAATCGAGAGCCAACATATAAATTTTCATGAAAATACCGCGGCGAACGGTAGTATGACTGATAAATTGCCCTACGTAATTTCAGCGTTACGTGGAAGATCTTCTGTATCAATATGCAGCTATAGAAGATGCAAATATTTATTGCAGTCAATCCCTAACGTATGATTATATCGATTTCACATACGCATGTTGAAAAAAAATCCGCGAGTCACGAATGAAACACATCCAATTAATCATGGAACACGGGGTTATGAAATAAATTGCGTTTATTTGGCGCAGAATACCTCATCGCGGTAAGTCTCTGCTCCATATTTTCATCACACCGTAACCGTTGGTTTATGCAATCATTACGTTTCGATTAATTCATAAATGACTCAAATACAAAATGTCATCCGATAAAACGATTTTTCCCGAAGCCAAAACGAACTTGCATCGGTTTCTCGTAACGATTCTTGTCAGATTTGTGTACGAGTACGAGTCAAGCCGAGCGAGTGATAAATTTGTGATTAGAATTGATCATAAAGCAATAGCGAATCGATATTCGGAATCACTGCAAAACGATACCGTAATAGATATAAAATGTGCGATCCCGTGGTGGCGCAGGAGTAAACGCGCATTACCATTTACAGAAAACGTATGCAGACACGCGGTTTGAATCGAGATATCGGAGGTGAAAGTAATAAACGTAAGTCATAGCATTGGCGATCATAAATATTCGATATTAATGTTGATATGTGCAAATTAGCATAACCGTTGCCGAGCTACCGGTTACGAGATGCTGGCCCTTGCGTGGCGGCAAAAAACGGGAGGACAGAACCTAACGATCCTATGGGGACGGAATCGCGCGCGGATTCGGACGAACGAAATAGGAGAACGAGAGGCGCATCGTTTATATCAATTTCTCGCATCGATCCGAGCGAGCGTATGACTTCATGACTACTTCATACGGGTTCGCAAATCAATCGTTTACTTTGGACGGCTCGTTCCCGATAATAATTTACGGGCGACTCGCGACGCGCCGCGCTAACGAAATTGTTAATGATTTAACGCGCGATGTTGGAAAACGTGCGATTTGTTCATTTATTAACTGAATGGAATTTATTTAGTCGGCCGAAAGTTTGGGTGAATCCCGACATTTTTTTTGTTAGTTTCGTTAATTTTGTTAGTTTCATTAGTTTCGTTATTTTTTTTAGTTTCGTTAGTTTTGTTAGTTTCGTTAGTTTTGTTAGTTTTGTTAGTTTTGTTCTCTTCTTTTTGACTTTATACCTTCCAATGATACCTTTGAAACGTTAAAGTTACACGAGTAAAAACATTATTTTACAAGTTCCACAACTTGGAGGAAGATACCAGATTAAGATCCATTTTTCAGCGATTTGAATACAAATTCATGCAATTTTGATAAAAGTTACTGAACCGTTCATTAATTCTACACGCAGGTATTCCCAATTTGACAGTTCTGTAATTTGTAGTGAAGCGCTCTTTTCGGCGAACTCCATCTTCGAATATAATCGATTTTTGTTAACAGACAACAAGGCCGACAGACTGTTTGAAAAAGTCCGAAAAAGTAAACTGCCCGAATGGTCAATAAAAGTCCGAGTATTGATCCAGTACATATTCATAATTCTTGTACCATTATCTTGATGTGCGTATCGCGAGGCTCGGCCGAAGCCACTTTTTTGTCGATTTGGTAATTAAAGTACCGCGGGACGTGTTTTGAATAATTCGATTTGAATATCGCCAGGACTCAGGTCGACCGACAAATGCGCGGCGGGACTATAATGAGTATCAGCGATGTTATCGGTTTTTGATGAATGGCTCATAATGAAAGTCGCGATGCGTGTCATCTCTGTCATACAATGCGGAAGCGTTTCAATTAGTATGCATATTTATTTATGTGGGAACGTGTTGGCGCGTATTGAGTCGTCGTTACTCTGTCGCGGATGAGTGGTTTATGGCGCGTCGGTCGCCGAATTTGATTCGCGCGGAACGATAATGAAACGACGATGTCTCGCCGGTCATGAGAACGAACGTGGCCCGAATTAAATTGCGCGCGAAATTCAAACGGCGCAAAATCGTTGCCCTTTCGCATCTACGACGAAACGATCAGATTATGGCGAGCCGGCGTGACCTTTTCTTGCGGGGCCGGATTGTAATAAATTTCATATGCGGATAAATTACTAATACACGCTCGCGCGCGTCCGTTATTCCTAGATACATGGATTTATGGCACCTCGCGGCGTCACAAAAATACCTGATATTAATACATTACACGCGATAGTATCGGATAACCCAGAATGCCGAATGATTCGCGCAATGCGGCGCGGCGTTTGACGAAAATTATTCGCCGCCGAGCCGCTCAGTCATCGACGTGTCCGCCGATCGGTATCATGCTAATAAAGTGCGTTTTGAACGCACGGTGGCGGCGTACTTTTTTCCTCCCGTCCGCGGCATAAATCTCCGATCATACACCGATCCGCGACGGATCCTTTCGATCGATTACCCGCCCTGGTAGAAAAATAAAGTTTGAATTAATGCTGAAACAAGCGCTGAAATTTTACTGAAAAAACTCACAAAATTGGGGCATTTCAGACTTTTTGAGCAGGACATTTTGGACAAACGCTGAAATTTTGCTGACAAGTTTTTCAAAAATAAATAATTTATAAAAACCTTTTTAAGTTTTCAAAAACTTTATTTCAAAGTTTGTCCGAACTTTCCAAACATTTTCAAACTTTAAAATGTTCAGCAAAATTTCAGTGTTTCTCCAAACTGTTGTGGTGAAAAGGTCTGAAATTACACAATTTTGTGAATTTTTCAATTAGATTTCAGTGTTCATTTCAGCATTATTTCAGCATTATTTGAGACTTTTTTCTACCAAACACTTCTCCCACCCGCGCGAAAAATGTCCACTGACGGGAGCGAAATCTTTGTTTCGCAAGGTTCTCTTTCGCGCAATTAATTATTATTGATTCTCGCTTTTTTCCGCCGGGGATACGGGGACGAAAAGAAACTTTTCTAATTTAAAGTTGTAGCTGGCCCTGACTTTCGCAGTCCGAGGGTCGGTATCTTTATTGCTTTCGGCGTCAGCGCGGGCTTACGCGTGTAACTTGGACGGAATCGGGACTTTTGTCAGGGGTTTTCGCACCTCGGAAATTACCTTATAGAAACGCGTCGTCGTAAACGAAATATAAATCCCGGCTCGTCATAAACTCGAATTCCACATTCGCCGTAAACGGGAGTCGGTCGTCGATCGTTGTCGAAAATCCCCGTGCGATCGTTCCGGGGCTGTTACGTCGATTAATAAGAGCGATTGCAGAGCGGAAGGCGTAATTGCCGAAAAATTGCGGCGTGTCGGGTTACCGGCCCATACGAGGGTATTACGCGTCGTTAGAGGTTAGAGTTCATGCGAGGGTCGCGCGTTAGCGGATTAATAACGCGTGGCATAAAGCTAATCAGGCAGTGTAGAGTTCGCGGCGAACGCCCCCCATAACGATATCATATTTGTCGCTTCGCGCGGACAGCCAGCGCCCCCTGGAATTGTGCATCTAAGGTTACCGTAAGGCGTACCCTCGGTCTAATTACCGCTCGACTTTACGGCCTCCGAGGCGAACGCGATACGGGCCTAATTCGACGGGACAAGTGTGTCATAGTGTTCGCTCTGTGACGCAATCGTTAATTATGTTGCACGCATGAGAGGGAGTCGCACACTTTTTCCACGCGAAAACCAATAATTCTCGACGGCGTGCAACATCCTCGCGCACCGCGGATAATAAATACATTTTCTTATATTGAAAATTTCATGTTCGCGGGAGTATTTTTACGCGGAATAAATACCAAGGTGGAGCCTTGGAATAAAAGTGTAATTTATAATTTAATCGGCGATGATATAAATTCTTCGGCAAGAAAGTTATGAGGCTTTGAAATGCGCGCGGAGAAAGATCGAGACGATATCTTCGTTAAACATGCAATTAATGTAACCGAATAAATGGTGCGTTTTTCTTTAATCAGCGAGTCAACGTGTCGAACGGCCTAATGCCGCGATTCAGCTGATAAGGGCGCTATTTATTATCGACGGCCTCGCGGTTGCATTCGCGCGCGCGCTCCGGCCGTTTTATCGCGCGCACAATATCGAATATCAGGCTTGCCCGGCGGTTATGCATGTTTTGTTAACGGCCCGTTAATTATTACAGTCGGTTAATTAATATTGATGTTTAAATTAAGATTGCTTTTTGCCGTGCATGCTAAGGGAGCTTTGCTGGCTGTCGATATTTATGCAGCTGGCAGTTCAAATATTTTAATTCCCCCGAACGCAAAGGTTTTTTTGACGAGTGCAATGCTCGTATTAAAAGTTTCTAATAATACCAATAGAATAATGCAATTGAGAATTATTGGGATTTTGGAAGCTAAAATTTACTAAGTAGAACGTCTATTCCTAATAACATTTCTAAATTACTGTCATAGAAGTACAAAAACAACTAAGATTGTCCTTACTCAGAAATGTCTTTGTGGTCGGAATAGGACCATTTTAAATGAAAGCAACATTCCTTTTAACAATTTCATAAAAAGATGTTGTTTTGGTCCAAAAAGAAAGTAACTTCAAAATGTATTTTTTTGAATGAATGAAACACGCTTTTTCAGTGAAAAGGAATATAATTTGAAATTATTCTTGTTTAGTTAAAATGAGTATTCTATTTCACGGAAAACGAATGATAATTTTAATACGAAAGAAACAAATGTCTTTTAGGATATAATATAATGTGAAAGTAGCTAATGAGCAGTTTCATGTAGTTAAATTTATAATATTATATGTTGTGTATAATAAATTACATAAGACATAAGTAGTTTCCAATCAAATAAAATTCAGTTTTAATTGACAATGTTTATTTGAATCGCGAGATAATATTCGTAACGCTTATAGTATAAATTTAAATAAAGATGCAAAATAAGTCAACCTTATATTTTAAATAAAATTTAAGATAGACAGTTCTTAGTCGGTGAAAAAAATGTTTGATTATATAGGAATGTGTTCTTTGAAAAAGACGGGTTTTTCAACCAAGCAGAATATCCCTAAGCATTTGTACACGATTATCATGTATACATTTTTAATAAATGTAATAAAACATCTTACATTTTCCAGCTTAGCCAAAATGTTTGTTCTCACAATTTGCAGTCCAACAGATTTTCCAGTAAAATAGTTCTGCCGCTGGAAACTCAATATCCAAATGTATTCCGCGGGAGAAACTAAAACCATTTCCAGTTATGACACCAGACGACCAGGATCAGATGACGACAATAACATTTTTACTATAATTCGATTTTTCGGTCGCAAACTCTCCCTACACCGCGCGCTGCTTTATGAGGTGTGTAATGATACCGTATGGGGCAACGAAGGCGAAAGCCCAGAGGAGACGTAAAAACAATGTCCTACCGGGTATGCAGTTTTCCGAAAACACGGAGCGATCTGATTGAACTCGGCCGGGGGACGCAAGTCAATAGTCCGGTTCCTCAGTTTTCACATTATTTATGCACGCCGCGGCTGTCCGACGAAGCGGCGACCCGACGTTCGAGTTATGGCAATATTCGAATCATTTTCGTCGATTCTTCGAACGGTTTCATAAATACGAATTTTCGAGGCTGACGGGGAACAAAAAAGGGATGAAATGTGGAGCCGACTCGAATAATCGACGAGATATCTGTGTCGCCGATATATCGGGCCGGGCTCATTGTTAAACGATGGAAAGCAAGAGCGCGCGCATCGATCTAGCCGCCGTCTGCATATAGCGGTCCCATACATGGCTGTACCTGCGCGACATATATTACGACATGTAATATCAGTCGAGCGGAGCAATAACTGGCAAACGTGGTCTGGGTCGAAAATGCTACCGGGTCGAACTGCAGAACTAATAACTCCATAGACCGCCGTCGGCGCACAAAGGTCATTCATCGCATCGGTTCAGCTTGATTAATTTTTTACGTTTCATTTCCGACTGTAAAGTGAACTTCGGACGCCGTGTTTTGGTAGCCGAAAAAAAGATGAAACAACGGCAAGAAAGCCGTGGAGAAATTTCCATAAGTCGAAGAGAAATTATGGGAAAAAACGCTCCCGGGATCCTGACCTAGCCCACCGAGAGATCGGTCCATTTTTCTCACTCAAAGTGCGCGCCGCCGACCCGAGACCTAAGAACAATGCGAAGAGAAAAAAATTGGTACGCTCCGAAAATGTATCAAAATTTTATGACTGCGCGTCGGTCTAAAAAACACGTTTACGGTCAAAGTCGGAAAAGAAAGTCATGCTCTATGAACGTCTTTTGCATTCGAGCGGCTCTTAGTCAACAGATGACTTCAATTAAGGAGAAATTCGTTCAATGATGCACCTGAAAAATACTCGAGATTCCGGGAGATAAAAGGAAAAGAAAGTTTTTTTCACTCCACGTGATACAATTTTATTTATTGCTCCGTGAAAAAATGCCGTGCAAGGCTGTGAGCATTTCGAAAAAAATTTGTTTTGACTGACTCGATTTCAGGCGGACCGGGTCATATTTTCCCGCCAGACAGAAGGTTCACCGAATCGACTGCACCTAAACTCGGAACCGTAAATTTGATCAAAGGATTGCGCCCGTCAATAAATCGAACGTTTTCATACTCGTTCGGCACGATAAAAAAAAGGTTCATTCTCATTTCCATGCCGTCTCCAAGTACGAATAATCTGCCGAGAATTCGTAATTTATTTCGTTTCGCTGGAATCCGCGTCCTCCATATAAATAATTGATAAAAATGCCTCATTCGAAATGTAAGTACCATCTTTACGCAATCACGCAGACGTCACGTGCAACAGCGGCGCGTACTCCTCTGCTGATACGTATTGGCTGCTTTATGACCTCTCGAATGTAGGTGCGCAAGCACCTCACCGCGGAGGATGCATTCCTAATGTTTATGTAATGTCGCGCGCAAGCTTTTTTGCCGGAAAATGGACACGTGATAGTCTCCGTTGCGGGGGTCGTCGAGCCTCAACCAATAACGCATAACTTCGTCGGATCAGATATGCAGACGTGACAAAGAGGCACGTTCAATGAAACGGAGATACCGAATCCGCGACGGCAACTACACGCGAGAAAAGCGGTAATAGCGTGTACTCGTAGGGGCCATTCATTCACATTAATCTCTGACTAATAATCTCACCCTGCTTTACAAGTATGGTGTTCGTTTCATAACTGAATTAAGGCTTCGCGAAACTGAAGGCGAAACCCCGCTATTCCGACTTTCGAGCGTTTTCTGCGGAAAACTTTAAGCAACGGCACTGATCGTCGAAACGCGTGCTGGACGTGTATTTTGTCATAACTTCTCAGCAGCGATGTTTTATTGAAACGTTAAAACGGAGTTATCTTCGGGGAATGTATAAATTATACGATGGCTTTGAAAATGTTTGAGAACGAAAAATCGGAATGAGATACACGTTACAATCAGGTTACAATCAATTTATGTGCGTCTCGCTGACGTCATAAATATGGTGAATGCACGAACAGATATACGGCTGTGTACAGTTAGACCGTATTATTTTTATTATCGGCGTATAAAATAAATTCAGGCCCGTGCATTTCATTCACCGTGTCACATAAACTACCAAAAACAAGTGCGTTTTAAATTACGGCGTTTTCCTAATTGCGTTTCTCAACACGCATTTACATTTTTTCGGCTCCGGATACTCAAACTCAAAACAATCTCTCGAAATTTCATCGTCGTGCATGTTAAACGGGGAATGCTTAATTGGTCTGGAGTAATCGACCTGAACGCCACCAATGTTACACTGCCGAGCATTTTTGAGTTTTTTGAACTCTTATCCATAATTTCGAACAATGCCTGGCGATCGGCTTCATTTTCCCACAATTAGTCACAGAAGTAAAAAGCCAACGGCGAAGTCGATTGTCAAGACCGATATGCCCGTAAATCATTATCCACGTCGACATAAACAACGCATTACTTCGCCGAACAAGCGTAATGCCGAACCATTTGATTGGTTTGCGCAGTTCTATATCCACACTGAAAAATCTGTTTCGTTAAGGGCAGACAATCACATTTGCTAACCTAAAAGTGTCTCCAACAGTCAACGCGTTGTTTGCATTTGACAACGATCGCATCTAAGTTAGACGACGAGTTGGATTTACTGACCATCACATTGTCTAAGCGAAAATGGTCTCCAAAAACGAGAGTATCTCAGACACTCTCCGTTGTCTTACTGCATTTTGTATGCAGGTGACAATAAGAATGTTACCGTTAGTCAAATGTATTTTCTCGAGATGGCGCTGCGTTCGCCCCCGTTGATCGATATCAGTCGATAACCTTTTATCGATTTCGGTCGATAACCTTTTATCGATATCGGCCGATAACCTCCACAATTCGGCGCAATTCACATATGTAAACTGCATCTCATTTCAATTCAGATAACGGGATTGTCAACTGTACACTATTAATCCTTACTACCTTACATTGTCTGGAGCAGACAAAAATTTGTCTATTTTAGACGAGTCGTTTTTCAGTCCACAATGACACTAGGTGGACGCAAGATAATTTAAGAACGAGGGTACTCGCGCTGAAAGCGTCGTGGGAGGGATAAAGACAGCATGCAGGGGTCAAGTTCAGACAATAGAGTTAAAGGGAATGGGAGCCTCGATGTTCGATATGCTCGCGTTCCTAACAACACTCGCCCAATTTCACTCAAACAGAAGCCGATTAATTCAGGGCGTCCAATTTAATCTGCTGGTATCAGCAGCGAGATGGACGTATCGGTGGAGAGAGAGAGGCAGAGAGGGAACTGGGAGAGTGGGAGAGAGTGCGCGAGAGTGAATGGGAGGGAAGGAGAAAGAGCGGTACCCCCATGAACTTGCCATACGTCGATCCATTATACATATTTTAAACTGTCAATCTCTTCCACGATGCCATTACGAACGGATGGATGGATTAGGTAGAAAGGGGTCAGCTTAGATTACTCGGCGGGCACAATGCAGGCGCACAAAAGACGCGAAATACGCGAAGGGTACGCGCATTGTCTCCTTCCCGTTCCGCTGCCGGTTCATATGCGATTGCTATTTTCGCATCGATATGTCTCTTAATTGCGAATGTGATTGCTATTGAAATCACTTTCCGATTGCTTCCTCCAATTTATTCAAATCAAGCCGGTTTGTTTCGTCTCGATTTGATATTTCCAAGCGGAAGGAGAGCGACGAAATAATTGCTCGGAACAAATTGTTTCAGTTACAAGCTACGACTGGAGAATGGGAATTTGAGACCGGGTCGTTTTTAATTCGAGGTCGGGATAGTTATTGGGTTTTGGGATTAGACATTGAAGGACAAATAATGCATTTAGGGGATAGTGTGAAAAATCATATTATCAGTCATGAATTCATTATGGTGAGGGTGTCAACGAAAAAGACAGATGTCGAAATAATCCATCATTTTATGTTTATTCTATATGAAGTTAGGCCATCACGAAGATGTCAAAATAGAAGAATCTTCTCCAACGACTAAAGCTTATTTATTTTGACCGATTTTCACTGAATAACAATGTAGTATTTATCACATTGCACAACAAATGCAATTGGAAGAAAAAGTTTAATTTTGAGGTAACAACTTAACAAATTTCCCGGTACGTGTTCGATTCTGTAGAAATCGCATTTTTCATTCAGCGTAAGCAATGACTGTTTTCCGGAAACAAAGAAAACCAAGCTAGTGTCTCGGCCAGGCGCCTTGCGTCTGGAAGCTGACGCGACAACGATGCAAATGTCTCGGAAAAATGCCTTGGCATGCAATAGAACGTGGCGAGAGTAACTCTTTAAGTAGTTTTGTAACGAACGTACTAGGAACGATAGATCGAGCCTCGCATCTAGATCTTCGAAAGCGTGCTTAGCCTCTAATGCGAGTTTAATCCAGTGCTCATCTCCACAATGCTACGTGTCCCTTCACTTGTTTTGATCGGCCGGATTGTTATTCCGTCTCGTTGCAATTAATTAACGCTTCCCACAGGACAGTTCCGCGACATTTTTCTCGTCGAACACTCCGCAGTTTCTCGATAAGTGCACGACTGGCACTTAGCTCTTCCACTTTGTCGATCGAACAAAAGGGAGCCTCGAATTAAAAACATTAAAATTCGACAAATGCTCCTTCAGAACCGAATGAAAACTCGCGAGAAGTCGCAATTTGTTCAAATTTTGCGAAACATTATTTCGAACGGAAGGCGCAGTTCCTCGAAAAGCTGCCCCCCCATTGATAGATCCCCGTAGGGTTGTGGTCATTAATAATTCATTCATCATCATCGTCGTCGATTTATCCCAGACGATGGCGAGCCGCTCGCGCTATTGGTATCTGCGGATCAATCCTCGAAACTCGGATATATTCGATTTATATATCGCCTTGTCTCCTTCACCTTCTCCGATTTTTTCCGCGCGGTATTTGCATATAAAGGCATTCCTTTCTCCTCGCAGGCTCGGGCTGTCGCGGGCGCATAACTGTAAGTCCATGTTGACAGGATCTGCCAACAATCTGCGTACATGCATGATTTGCTGGTCCTTCAGCTTTGTCGGAAATATTCGTCCTTGTCGTCATTCCGCGGCGCGGCTTTTTGCTCACGTCAGTCCGGGCTCGCTTTGAAACGCCTGGGCCTGAAAAAATAAGGCCTCCGAGGAAAAAAGCCGCCGGCGATTAATCGCGCGACGCGAGCGCCTCCTCGCGGCTCCACTAAAATTCAGATTTCAGCGCCGAAATTATAATTACCCGACCGGGACACGCACCGCTCCGGCTTGTCCGCCGACTTTTTGCGCTCGTAAAATTAATGCAATACGCGTGATAATATCTCGGTGACTATTGAACCAATTCGATGCTTCGTTAACTCTTTTTACTCGTCCTTTTACCGCGCTTAACACGTGTTCCAGGGATTTTTTCCCGGAGGTTGCGTTTAACTGACTCGGGGCGCTCGTAAAATTGCTCCTTTCACGTCGGAAAAATCGAAATGGCTCGCTCCTTCCAGATCCGCTTTTTTATTTTGCCAGTCATACGTTTGCAGCAAAGGATAGAGCGGGAATAAAAGTTATTATACGGGATGACCGGGGCCGAATAAAAGTGCACGATGTGAACCGTTCGGCGTCGCGTTTTATGTAACAATTTTCGAAAGCTCGATTCGTTCCCATTTTATTCCGGCCCAATTTACAGCCGGATAAACGCATGCACAAAACAACTTTTTACGAGCAATTTCGGGAAAACGGTCAGCCGTTGCCCTCCCTGTCGCGCCTCGGTCAAAACGAATCTAAATCATTCGCCCGACGGTATCGGCCATCCGCGACATATGCCCCGGCATTAAGATAGCCCTGAGTTACAAATCCATTAAGCGCGCGCGCCCGGCACATTAGCCGTGGCATATTCCGCGCGGAATTGTCGAAACGTCATAAAGTTGTCCGCCGGGCGATAACGTGGTGGCGTCAATAAATTCGATAGTAGCGCCGCGTCGTGAATCAGCCGGGCGTATAGGTCATTACCGAAATCTAACGTCCGATAACGCGAAGATGACTGGACGTCTGCGGGGGCTTTCACTTTCGCGAGCGGACCCATAGACCGGAGGCCCCGGGCCCTGCAGCCAGAGATGCCGCCCATGAATTTCGGCTAATGAGAACATTTGGAGATACGTCAGTTCCAGTATGCTAATGGCCATACAGATGCCGATACAATTTCAAGATGAATCGCTCTCTTTTTTCCCCGTGTGATTCTCCTGCCCTTCGTGTTGTCTCATCCGGCGACCCTCCCTATATTACGTCTGTCCACCGTATATCTGGCCTAACTATCCGTTCCGCGGACATTTTTCTTCACATAATAAACAAATAAGCGTTTCATCTAATTGTCAGTGATGAACTTATGGCGGCCCTTCGGCAAATAACAATATACAACGCGAGTGTCCCGAGCCAGCGCCGGCGAGATTTGAATTTAAGATAGCCGCTGCACGGAGACAAAATCGCGTCCCTTTTTGCCCCGCCATTTTCAGACGCGCCGTGCCACGAACACTTCACGTCGAAAATATAACCCCGGCACTTTTCGGTAATGAAATCATGATCGGACAATGAAATAAGGCCGTCGCCACGGCCAATATTAATGCGGCTTGATCCGGAGAGGATAATGCCTGTTACATTGTATTCCGCTCGTGGGACCAGATGGGTTTTTAGTGGACGCTTTCAATTGAGCCTGGCGCATTTTTTTACTCCGACCGCAAGGAAAGTCGCCGCGCCGATATTATTCGGCCGGTTTTTTTCGTGAATTGAACGGGAATGTCGGTGAGTTGATAGCACTGCGGGTAAGGAGGAACCTGAAGGCAGCGCATTTTCTAGGGTAATATGTCGTTCAAGTTATGTCGATTTTGAGTTACGTGTTAAGTTGAGAAGAATCAATGTACACGAATAGATTTGCAAGCCGAGGGGGGTATCCAATCAGTTTAACTGCAAATAGATATGTGCATATCTTTAAAAAATATTAGGTTAACGATGAGAGTACCATCTTCTAAATATAAACTGTGTTTCATTGGCAATCCTGGCAGGATCGCCTTTTCATCTACTGATGAATAAATTATAATGGTTGGTACCGTTAAAAACTTCTTATTATATGGATTATTATTAGGATAATCCATATGGATTATATGGATGATATAGTCTTGCAAGTGTCGACTGAAGCCTTCTCTTTGATCGATGATTGGGAACAGACATAACCTAAAAAACTTTAAATTTGAAAATCAAAATTGTTCAAAAAATTTCATTTTCTTACAATTTAAACGATTATTTCCTATATTTTTCAACAATTCCTATAAAAATATCATAATAGACCCACCCATAGAATATTATTACCTAGCACACATTTTCTAACCTAAAACCACCATCAATGAATTAAATCCTCTAATTCATTTATATTTCAACGCGATTCCTCCGAAAGTTATACTCACCTTCCCGTGAATGGAACACATCCGATAAACACGTTGCAATGTGTAACCTCTTCTTCCCAGTTCGGTCTCCCTCCCCCGGTAATAAAGATTTAGAACCGTTTTATATCAAAGGCATAATTGATCGGCCGAAAGAAAACTCAATAAAAAGCGCCAGACTGTACAAAGCGCGATAGCCGGGGTCCGGTTATACTGCCGCGCTCGGCCAGTTATAAATTACGCCGCGCGTCAAATCGTAAAATCGCGGGCGTCGTGAGTGCGTGCGACGTCTCGATTGTGCAGGCACCATAAAGCGCGCGCGGACGCGTCTCTATCTCGGCTCCCAATTTCCTTTGTCAATCGGCGCTGTGTCGGCCGGCTCGGTGTCGCGCGGCTGCACTCTTTTATTAGCTTTTCTATTACGCGACCGGGAAGCCGTAAAGTCGGTCCCCGGTGTAACTTGAGTGATCGCGGCCATCGAAGGGCTTAACGTCTCCGTTTATCGTGCAAACGTAAATTGGAGTGTTATGAGGAACGCCCGTCAGGTGTCGCGCATTGACCGCTCGTAAAGCCTTAATATCGCGGGCGCAAATTGGAAATTATTTTGCCGGCGAAGGATACAATTATTTTGCCTCGAAATCGCACTTTTACGGCCCGGATTATGCCGCGGCGGATTTGTCCGTCGCAACAAGTGTGAACGAATCAAACGCAGTCCCGCGTTAATTTATCGCGGGCGCGGTTTTACGGACGATGTAAATCGCGAAGAACCGGCCAGTCGATACTCCCGATGATTATCGTAAATTCCGCGGTTCCATTCAAGAAGCGCGTTTTCATTCTTAAAAGCGCGCGGGCTTTTTATTCGCTCGTATAAACCCGTGAAATACAATGCGGAAAGAGGGACGCCAATAACAGGCGTCGGCTCACGCTTATGACGATTTATTTTACGAACTGGCGATCTCGCGAATTTTAACGCGCCTGATAGGATGATTGCGAGCCGATCGACGGAATAATCGGTGACTTCACTATAAAAACAAGTGACCCATTTTGAACCACTTTGAAATATTAGACGCGAAGAGTGTCTCAAACAAAATGGTTTTATCCGGAAGAAAATCCCCAAAGATGTTTCAAAGTCTCAAAATGAAACATCACTGAGACACCCCCCCCCCCCCAATAGAACAAGATATATATTATACATATCCTAAGGGAACACAGGGTTCAATCAACATTGAATCAACGTTGATTCAACCAAATCAATGTTGAATCAACGTTGATTCAATCGAATCAATGTTGAATCAACGTTCATTCAACCGATGTGTTCCCTTAGGGTATATATTAGATGGACCTTTATACATAAAATAGATGTACATACATATAATATACATATATTATACATATACTTGATAATATACTAAATTGATATTCTTTCAGGGCCTTTTTTTGGCAGGGAGCAAATTGGGGTACGCAACTTGCCCGCCGACGATTAATCTTACAATTTTTCCGCGACCAATTTGCCGCAGCCCGTCTGTCGTCACTTGGCGTCCGTTTGCGCATGATTAACGAGCGCCTGTCAGGAAACATCCCGACTTGTCACAATAATCGTCGAATATCACCGGCTGTCAGGACGCATATCTGATGTAAATGATACACTCGGGCCGACAAAACGGTGCGGCTCGTTCGAACGAAAAGTACAAGCGAAGCTTTTATTTTTAACACGTTCCGCTGTATCGTGACTAATGTACCTCAAATCGGTCGGAATCGGATGCCGACAATGTCACACACGTCCGTTTGGGAGCCGCGAAAACCGCGAAAATTTGGCCGATAGAACGGCGATTAACGCCGAGTGCGAGTTAATTAAGATTAATTGCTCGCGGCTAGAACAGTCGCGTGAAATATTGCGCGTCATAAAGGTAATGATAGAGTATCATTATGCGCGTTGCAATCTGCGCGTATATCACGCGAGTATATATTAAATTACGGCGGACGTTTCATAAATTTTATTACGCTTTATGGAACTCTCCGTCATTCGAGTACTCGGAGCCTTATTATCTGTACGTCGTAAAGCTTGGAACAATATCGCGCAAAAATGCTTAGCTGACAATTTAACTATGCGCGATTCGGACGTGGTGCGTTTTGAAGTTACTGTGTAAATCTTAATTTCGTTGCGCGTCGAGTTCGATTCTTGTTTGAATAAAACGATGCGAGTTTACGTTTTACGAATGGGAAATCGTCGTTAACGATTGCATCAATTGTACATTTGAGAAAACTTGTATTTTACAGCAAAAAAGTCAAAGTGTAAAGAGCATGTTTGAGTTCGTAAAAAGTGAAGAGTGATTCGATTCCAATTTATGTAATTGGAATGATACATAATCCCTTTTTATTTCGACTATCATTTTAATTTATGACATATAGAAGTAAAAAAATATAATTCTTAAACTTGCCTTGAATCTTAATGGAGTTATTTACCTGTTTACTTGTACAACTGCAAGAAATATCATTAAATGTAATCTAAAAATATTCATTAATGAATTTTTAATATATTTCAAGTAAAATTTCAATTTAAGAATTTTATATGAATATTGTGAAGAACTTGCTTGTTCGTTTATTTATTATTAAAAATTGTTAACTTTTTCGTTAGATAATTTAAAAAAAGTTATTTTGAATGCTTGTATCGGCTAATATTTACTCGTGGATCCAGCATTGCTTACTTATGGGTAGGACCAAATTGCGTCAACTGAAAATTGAATTTCCAGTCGAAATATATATACACTCGTAGAAATTAAAACTATAAACAATTCGCAGTCAGAATATCTTACTGTGACAAAAAGAAAATGTTTAAGAATTTCCCTACCGAGCCCACAATTAGGGGATTTTGATGCAAATTACAGAAATTCGAAATAAATTTCACTAGTTAGTTCTAGAGATATTTGATGAGGCCCTGATATGGCATGCCACTTAGGGGCAAGCCACATCAGGGCCACACCAATGCCAAGCGTTACATTCGACTCATTGTCTTTATCAAACACCGCATGGGGACCTTATATGATTCTTATTATGAATCCTCTGATCATTTTTGCCAGTACGATTCCTAATAAGGGCCACATGTCTGATTTGGCATGCCACATTACAATTTTTACTAGGGATATGATGCAAGATAAATCCTTATTTTGTATTGGAGCACTGAAAATAAAATAAAATATTAACAGTTATCGCATTTAAATGAATGTATATAAATAATGAATACATTTTGACAAAAAATTAATTTGTTTATTTAGAACAAAAATAACTGGAAAATATTGGTACCCCAAACTTTCTATTTCATTTGCGAGTTCGAAATCAACAAATGTTTTTTAACTATTTAATTAGTTTTGGTTCATGTAGTTTTGGTACTCATTCAATGTAGAACTGATTCACTTACTTAAATTTCAAATATGTCAATATGTTAAACAAATATATACAACACTTTTATTTACAAACACATTATAATTATACTATGATTATACAAATTAACTAACTTTATAAACTAACTTGAGTGGTAAGACAACAGAGATGAGAAACTCTCATAACCGAAAAGTATGCCTGAGGCAATACTTTTCGCAAGCGTGCGTGATCGACGTAATATAGTGCGAGACGTTAACGTTGCGCCGCAGTAGCTTCGGGTAATTGCTGACTTAGGGCCTGCCATTTCCCTCATAGTTTCAAGACGTATCTCTTGCGATGGCTCTCGCAAAACCCCTGGCGGGCCACAAATTTATTTATGTCGATAGTTTCTTGATTTGTCGACTCGTGCCGCTCATTTATATCCTCCCGGGGTACTCGTAGATATTTCGGGTAACGCACGGCATCTCGACTTCTAGAGCGAAGTTACGCTCATTCCCCGCCTCTCCCACCCCCAATCCTTCTGTCGCGAATAACAAATGCACCGCCAACAACGTAACGTCCTCCTTCATCGACCCATTTCGTTTCCGCTTTTGGCTCCCTCGGCCGCCTCATTGTTTACAATGCGCGCAAGGTGCAATCAAAATTTTCGGCTCGCTTCGATCGACCCGCGAACCATAGGAGCCAGCAGGTTAATATGCGTTCTGAAGTATCAGCGAGAAAAATGGGTACGGTTATTTCAGCATTATTTTTTATGTGGACACTTCCATTTTAATTAATTACATTGTAAAAAGTAGTGGAAAGTGACGTAAAATGCTATTAAAATTTTACAATAATTGTAAGCAGTAAATGTAAGGGTGCTGTTTTTATTTTAATCTCACAGTTAGAGTGAAATTTGTACATCGTAATGTAAAAGCAAACTTTAAAGTTCCAGGATTTTTTACAGTGTGCGTAAGCAAAGAACTTTTTGGCGAAGAATTTTTTACTCCGAGCAGAGTAAAAAATTTTGTATAGTTTTTCAAGAATATTTGTATTTTATAAAATTGTACACTTAATTGCACCAAATAGATAACTCAAATGACTATAATTCGCAGAAAACTTCCCACATATTTTCCAACATGTATGCCAGTCCAAAGTACCACGCTTTTTTCATAAAAAAGGGATTTTTTATGAAAAAAAATAAAAAAAAAGCCAACCGAGGCTCTCGGAAAAATGCGCCCCGCGATCAATTAATTAAAGATTAATACCATTTGGCTGATTTAAATGCGCGACGGCGCGATCCGCGCGAGACGACTCGAATTTGTGGAAATGTTTGTCCGTCTGACCGAATTGCCGGCGTGCGAGGGATATGTAAAAGTGCAATTGTTCAATTGAATTTTCCCAAATTTCGATGCCAATTTGCAATATCGATGCTTGCAGTTAAATCAATTACGGGATAATCGTTGCACGCGCGGAAAATGAGGCAGAAAAACTCGGATTCCACGCACTCGTGAATTCCCGGCGAAGCTTTCATTTCGCCGCAATTCATCGTCATTTGGTGCCCGCAAGTCATTCACGAAGCGCCAACGCAATTAACCAAGTCGTCGCTCGAGATTCGTCATTGAATCTGGCTGAAAAATGCGCGTCGCGGTAATTGGCTCGGTCGGTCAAAAGTGCGCGCTAATCGGGGGAAAAAGTTTGGCCCACCTAAATCTCAATTTTGGCGCGATACACACACGCGTGGCCGATACATAAAACATATAGTGGGGTCTGACTGGCAGCACCTCAGCGTTCGTATTTCGCCCTTCGCATTCATCCAGTGAATTACTTCGTTAGTAGCTACCTTCAGAGGGTTGTTAATTCCTGTAGGGCAGATTATACAGATAGGTTTATTGCGCTCGTGTCTCGATCTAATGTTCGTAATGCCCGTGGAGCCGCCTACGCTTTATTACTGAAGTGAGTATTATATGTACACACACAAATTTCGAGCGGGTGTGCGCCCCGAGTAATTGTGATCGGAATGAGTTTTTGATATATTCCCGTAGGTGGTCTCCGAGGTGCGACTCGAAAAATCGCACGTTGCGTCGAACGTTTGCACCGATAGATTAAATTTCGGCCAATTTTCGCGTATTAATAGGAATGTAACCCGACTCTGTAGTTTCCTTTATCACAGAAGGATAAGCAGAGTAATCCCCGGCATTTCGGCCAGTAACAGAGGGTGTCTAATTTTAATGATGGCTCCGCGGCGAACGGCAAACCAATGGCGTTTGGTTATTTCGCTGGTAATGCCGCCGATTCTTATTGCAAGCGGATTTCGGGCTTGGAACTGCTGGCTCGGAATAGCGTTTGATCGATATCTTCTAATTCGGGCATTTCCCATTGACGAAGTGATTGGGGAAAGCCACATGCGAATGGAAGTTGAACTTGAATCATTTTTAATCGCGGATCTCGACAGACAGCTGACCCAAGCGAGTGGACAACTGGGTCGTCCTTTTATTTTTGGTTTCGACTGTATTAACATTTATCGAATTTTTCTCCGAGGAACAACTTGTTCTTTAAAAAAATTAGTGGATCTCTGTAGCAACTGCAACAGAAATAACTGCAGTGTTGGTAGCGAATATAAGGTAAAAATTTGCAGTAACCATAGGTTAAAGTTACCAGTGTAAGTAATCTTACTCTGGTAAGATTCTGTAGTTACTATATAAAAGACTTGTAATAACTACATTTTAATGGAAGAAGAATTACATTTTAATCGAAGAAGTTAATACTTGGATGGGCGACCATTACAACTGTAGTTCGAACATTTACTATCGATATGTATTAGTAGAGTTACCTATAGTAACTATTGCTTTTTTGTAACAACTATTCTCTAGAGGCCCATTTTACTATAAAACAATCATGTCGTTTACTTTGTAGTATCTACAAATAATTGCTTGACATCACCTTTTTCTTGAAGTTCCCTGTAATATTTTTCGGTAAGGGGGCACCTGGTTCCACTAGAATGCGTTTGTTTAAACAAATCAGCTTGGCTCTTTTGTTCGACCGGGCTTGAAAAATTGAATCTGAGTTCAGCTTGAAAATCAGATTAGTATGTTAATTAAGCGTTCGATAAATCTGACGCTTACCGTAGCCGGCGGCCCCCGGGGGCCGACGCGGCGCTCGCGCTCATCGGGAGGTAAACGCTCTCGCGAAAATGAACTTATCTGCATCAAATAGCGATTATGCTTAATGAAGGAAAGTTATGCGCGGCGCTTGCCTTCAAGTATTCGTAAACTTTTCCGCAGTGTCGCAAGCTTTAATTCCGGGCGATTGAAGAAACTGCTGCCGGATAACGCGCCTCGTTAAGAATTCATTTGACGCGGAAAATCTCGGCGTCTGTTTTCCAAAATGGCCGCTTTTTCGTGCGTGATTTTTGGTTGGGGAATTGGCGAGGCACGAAACGTCGCAAGGAAGCGCGCCGCTTTTTGTTGTCAGACAATGAAACGACGCGGTGCACGGTAGCCGGCCTTTTTGTCACCGAATATAATCGTCGCGTCATCGTCGCCGGTGACTTCACGTGGTCGCCGATTCGTTCGGAATTCGACGACAGCCACGGCCTACCGATGACCCCGAAACTACTGTAGCGTCACAAAAATTGATTGTGAACTCGCGGCGTCAACGAAATATCCTTTCACCGGAAACCTCCATAATTCTTTAATGCTATGCTCCATTGCTACCGTGAGGATTCGGGCGCTGTCCCGCCTGACTAGCATTATAATTGACCGCTCGATTCAAATTTGTACAATTCAGAATGGGAACGAGTTGCGGTTACGTCGCCTTTATTTTCGGAGGTTATGTGGATTGGGCAATTCCGTCGGTTTCATGGAAGAAGATTCTTTTATTACGACGCTCTGTAGAAAACGAACATCTCCATTTACCCGAACAGAAAAATATCCACGTCCACAGAACAGAAAAGTATCCATGAACCATTGTTGAATTTTGCAATAAAAACTAATTAAGAGTGGCAACGCTCGAAAAAGTCACGTTAAACCGTACAAAATGTTGCCCGGGATTCTTATGTTTGAAGGAACGTCACGTCAGCCCGTAAATGGCGTCCTGAAAATAGGATAACCTGCTCCCAGCCTACTTTTCTCCAGTCGAGCTACGAGCCCAAAGTACATCGCATTACTCAGTCTCAAAAAACAAGATTTTCGTTTTAGAACTCGTCTGGCATTATGAATAAACTCGGGTCCTAATTGCTCCCGCGCGATAATTTAGTTGGCAATAACTGCCGGTGAGGCGTTCCATAATTATGCAGTTAACGTCAACATTATTATCCCGCGCTCCGGAGCAGAATCCCTCGGAGCGTTCGTTCCCGTTCTTTCGCTCCTGCCGCGCTATCTCCGTTTCATTCGCGCCGCTGAATTTGCGCGTCCGTGTGCGCCCCGCACACACGCGCGCAATTACGAAATTATTGCATTTGTATTCAGGATCGCTCGTCACCGGCGCGGTTCTGCACTTTATACCGACAATAATCGCAATACGGGATAACTTAAATGGGAACCGAGGGCACGTTAGCCTGACGTTGTAATGGCGCCGATCGCTAATTATGATTATTGGATAGCGGAGGGATGCGCGCGGGGCAGCGCTCGCGCGCTGCGTCGATACAACCTTATCGTCGCCCCATCAATAATATCGTGTATTCGATTGATGCGGTTTGACTGCGCGCGCATTATGTACGCTTATGAACGCTGATTCATCAGCATTAGAAAAATTGTGATGTGGCATGCCACATGAGAGATGTGGCCCTTATCAGGAATCGAAGTGGCAAACATGATCAGAGGATTCATAATAAGAACCTTATAAGGTCCCCATGAGGTGTTCTAATGAGGCATTGAGTCGAATGTAACGCTGGGTATTGGCGTGGCCCTGATGTGGCATGCCCCTTAAGTGGCATGCCATATCTGGGCCTTATCAAGTAAACTGTTGATGGCATGATCAGGTAATTTTAGTGTGGTTATGATATGGCAAACTGATCATGGCCTTATCAGGTTTTCGACAGAAAACCACATGTCTTGACAAGGCCTACTTTATCAGGGACTGATCAGGTTATGACAAGGAACATCATGATATGGTAATGTGATACACATATCACATTACCATATGTGATGACGTATATAGAAAGTCTTTCAATAGTTTTTTTGCTTAAGCTAACATGTTTATGTAAAAGAAATCTTGCTTAAGAGGGATGATGTGTCCCTGATGATTTTACAGCCAGAAAATTCTCTCCATGTATTTTTAAATGTGGTATCGTAAACCTTCATTCAGAGAAGTTTAACATACCTTCATTGTATTCTTCCTTTTATTAGCAAAACGAACACAGGCTTGAAATATTATTTGACGAAATCCGTTTGGATATGACAAAACATGCTGTGTCATGAACCTCTCCACGCTCCACCACGCGCAGATAAATCAAGCGTATTTCAAGCACATATTAGTTTGTACACGAAATGACGGATAATGTATGGACGTACGGCTTATGAATTCATCATGCGCAGACAAACGTCCGGTGCGTTCTCTTTCCTTTTGACGAACATATGTTTACTAGCTACAAATTGATTATACCCGCGTTAAATATTAAAACGGCCGTCGCGCATAATTTCCGTTCCATTGAACCACTCAAAACGCACTGCGAACAATTATTTACGCGACAAAGCGTCCGGCCGACGCTTCCGCGTGAAATATGAAAACCCATCGTGGCATTGTCCTCGCCGAACCGGCAATTTATTTGCGCCGCGCGTATAATTCCGCGCGATAAAAGAATATATGCGCGGCCGTAAGAAATAAGAGGTAAGTAAACTCAATGGCGGGTAATACAAGCAGATTTAAAACTCAGCCGTAAAGGCGTATCTGTGCTCTCGTCGATTATCAAGGTGCTTCCCGGCAAAAGAATGTGTTCAGAGCGAGAAACAGCGCTCGTTAATGGGTGAAAGGTTAAAAATAAGACAACTCGGCTGCGATCGTCATAAATCTGGCAATCCTCGCTGGAAAAAAGGTGCGCAGACTCCCCTTTTCTTCCCGAAATGAGCCGTGTTTTGCGAAAAAGACATCCACGAGCTGGACGACGACGCCGCCGTCCCCACATGCACGCCAGCAATGTTGCACTTTTCGGCAGGATGTTGCGCGCACTTTTGTTATGAAAATAGACGGCCCCTCGAATTTTTGGAATTTCATTCAAGCTTAATCTTTTCGCGGGCCAAATGGAATTCATTTTTCTGGGACGAAACGAGCCGGGAACATTAACGGGTGTATGGATAAGTTTCGGGATTCAGTATGCCCAACGAGGATGCAAGATAAACTTTTGGGAAGTAAAAAAATGGAATACGACGCAAGAGAACAAAAATTAGTATTTCGACAATGTCTTCTTCTGGGCAGAGTTAGTTGGCATATACATTTCGAAATCTCACAGCTGGAATGTAATGAAGAAATTTACGTCGTAATTCAAGACATAATCGTTGAACCTTTTTACTGCATTATAAGGTGTAAGGAATTGAATTCGACACACATCCCAAAAATTGTGTAGCATCCTTATTCAGAACACTTCAATGCAAAAATCATTCTATCCATTTTTGTGGGGTTTTTTTCAATCAGGGCTCTTTACAGTCAGTACAGATAATGTAAGTCAAGTTTCATAATTAAAATTTTATGTGGAAATATATCACGCACGTTAAGAAAGAGAGAGCCCACTACATTTTTCTTGAGTGAAGAAAAATGTTGTTGACTCAAGAAAGTTTCTATCTTGATGTTGTCCAAGAATTTTGTTTCTTGAGAGAAGACCAAATAAGTTAAGATCAAACTTTGGCAAGGAAGTGTTTAGTCTGTTAGAAATTACTGTCATTTTCTAGGCTGAAATGATCTAGACCGAATCCCACTCTATCTTGATTCTGTACCCGAAAACCCGAAACATAAGTTTACTGAATGTTAAAACGACATGTATCGATGCTCAACAGTGTCTAAACATTTGTTTTGAAATGTTCCGTCTAGGAAAATATCTTCGTTCATATAAATCTGAAATGCTACACCATTAACCTAATTTTACATTACAGATTATAGGTTATGTTGAAATTATAATAAACTGGCCAAACGTTTTCCCTACATTCCCATTGAACCATGGCTGGAGGTCCAGATTGACTCCACGAGCTGGGGGCCAGTGACTTGGGCGAAACTGGGTCTATAATAGCCCCAGCACCTGGAGTAACATATGCCGTAGGCCCAGACTGGGCCCAGATATGACCCAGCTGCTGGCGCCACATGCTAGGTCCAGTCTGGACCTAGTATGGGACATAGTAATGACCTATCCTGGCTCTACGTCGTGGAGGAAGCAATAGGTCCAGTTTAGGCCCAGTCTGGCCCCACGTCGTGGAGGAAATATGAGTTGCATTTTCAAAC
>JABFPB010000093.1:0-58531 GCA_022817645.1 Ceratoteleas bidentatus
TATTCCGTTGTTACCTGCATTCGAAATGAACGGATGAGTAGAAAAGAATGTCCGAGTGACAGGTTTGATGCATGAGAAGGATATGAAAAAAATAGAAGAGTATCTGGCGGGTAAAATGACTACTGGAATGTAATTGTATCAGTGACTTTCATTTACCAATTGATTTACATTTGATTATGGTACATCCATTCCTGCATTGAATAGTACAATTTCGCTATTTATACCATTTATGTTATTATGGCAACCGCAAAACAACTCTGCATCAAGCGCTGGAATCTATTGGTATACTTTAGACTAATGAACAATAACGTGTTTTAATGATATGTCATCATTATATCTATTAATTTGATCATTTCTCTCGCCTGAAACTAATGAATCATTCGAAAGAGTTTGAAAGCAAAGTTTATTATAGCTTTGTTTTCTGAAAAAAAATATTAATCGAAATGAAAATAATTCTTATACAAAGCAGCAGCCTGGCTGACAAATTCAACTTATTTATATTTTCCCTAGAAAAAATAAATTGAACATACATAAAAAATACATTAATAATACCAAAAAAATGCCCAAATTATACTATAATTTAAGTAAGTCCAATTTTTTTGTTGAAATTATGCATTATTTATGTATAATTAATGTATAACTTTTTTTTCTGGGCTCATATTTTCCATCTTGCCTTATGTATCTGGATGTCATTTGCATATCATTAATCATTCACTGAGATCATTTTTTTTTCGATATTCGATACAGAATAAATAAGCATTGCGATATTCGTATTGCTTATTTATTCTGGGCTTATAATGTTGAATATACTTTTCTTAAATTAGCTGGCACGATGTGCAGCAATACAAATTGCAATCCAGTTAAGTTTATATGCAAAACTTTTGTTTATTTTTAATTAAATATGCAGCTTTTTTTGAGTCGAATATTCATTGGTTCAGCTTGCATGTATCTGCAGTCACTGTCTACACCATGCGTAAATTAAAGTAAGTATAACACCTTAGTGTCTGCATTTATCCAAACACTAAGATCTGAGATTACTTCATGCAGATACTCAATGTTTGCATCAGTAATTCTGTGTATCAAGATTTCACTGTCGTCTTCTATGTACCGTCAGAAAATTCATGTTTTCCACTAGAAAATAGAAAATAATATTCAAGGTACCTCGTTCATTGCAGGATTAATAAAATCTTTCGATGCTTTATTTATTAATGTGCTGCTTATTTCTAATCTAAAATCTAATAATTAAAAATCAAATATTTTTATTGACAATTCATTTATAAGTTAACGAAAACAATATTTTTCACAATTTATGCAACATCTACAACGTAAACGTACCTAATTAATTGATCACAGAAATTTGATTCCTCTGTAGTTATTGCATGCAATTTCTCGAACGAAACTGCTTCAGGAACTTCGAAATAAGTAAAATTATAACTGTTTGCTGTATAACTTTATTGATGTAATAAAACTAACAAATGTACAAACGTGTACGAAATTCAACATGTATATTTTGTTCACGTACTTTCACAAATTATACACATTCTAAGGATAGTCTAATTTGTACACATTTCCGCGTCTTGTGTAAGCTGATTCAACAAGTTAGATAAAACGTGGATTTGTTCAAATAAAGGTACGCTCTTAGAAATGCAGTGTAACAACGGTATTCTTGTATCGAAAATTTCAGTGACTGATTTCGAAGGGAAGTCACTAAAAATTACTTTGTCAGTTATACCTTATAATTGAAAGGGAAAACTGTAGAATTAAAATATATAGAAACTACATTTTTTCGTTCAATTGCCTTACTATGTTTCAATTGTGGCACTTCATATTCTGTAATAAACTTTTCATTTAATTGTACTAATCACACTGTATACTACTTCTGGATATCGTATTGCAGGTCAATGAATATCCTCTTAATACCAATCTAATGTTACAGAACATTACACGGTATCAGAAGATATTGTGGTGCATCGATACTCCAAATGTGATATCAGCCAATTTGTTTCCTAAAAAGATATTCCTGGATATTATACATAATCACGATCACATTTACCCATAAAATTAATCAAAACATAGTCTCGGATGATATTTGGGGAAATTATAATCTATTCAGATATCTGAAAGCTAAGCAACTTTCCCACATTAACTAATCAGAGTAAACATGCAATTATTTGTAATTATAATATTGCTTTTGTTGCAGATATGTTAATCGCCTGTTATATGCAGGATATAAATTATACCGCGTTATTCTCAACGGAAACCTAATAGCTGCAGTGAAAACTATTTGAAGTATGAGAGAAGTTGGCGAAAAGAACGAGATTCGTATTGATCATGGCGGATAAATAATTGAAAGTTGCAAGTTTCGTTGTCCAGTTCCACTTCCTGCGGCTTGCGCAAGATTCTCTGCAGGAACTAAACTTCTGCAAATCTGTTGATATCAATGTCACACAATATATTCGCATCAAACGGACGATGCGCAGACATTAGTTAGTTGGCCGAGAAATTCGCTTAACTTTGTTGTCGTCTCCTCTTTACTGTCTTGTCAGTGCTAGTTAAAGTTACTAACAGTGTAAATGTTACTTATTGATGATTTGGAGTATTAAGACAGATCGATACTTCTGGACATTTCGCAAATAATGGGGAATGCTTTATTTAACCGTTTTCAAACTAATCAAACTTTAACATGCGTTAACGATTTCAATATGTACTAATCGATTTAACATGATCGATTTAAGATAATCCAGTTAAGTTATCTGCAGTCTGAGTTAATGTCTTTTTTAATAAAAACATACATAACAAATTATTTTTAAATATACGGGACAATGTATTCGAGATTTTAAACATAAGTTTGGAAAACCATTTTGCAATGTAAGGTAGGAATTACTTTGCTGTAACCAAATGTTACAGCAAAGTAACCATACATGCAAAGAAACGTGCAAAGAAGTGAACTAGTGTTGCTAAAATTGTTTCAATTGTGATTAATTGTTCAATCTGGCGTATTTCAAGAAACTGTAATATCGGTAATAACACTTTCGGTACGGCCTTGAGAGTTATACCAAATGCTGACTCAAATGACAAACGTTGCAAATGTTGAATATAATGATTTAACTATATCTTAAAATATAATACTGTTACAAAAATGCATTTCCTTTGACATACATCGCGATAATTAATTCCAAAATACTTAATCTAAGCACCTCAATTTGAGCAAGAACACATTGTGTCGGAATTAACCGTTGTTCCCGGTCGCGTGATTATGCAAAATGTTGCTCAAAGCAGCGCCCGGCTCCGTTTTATAAGTCACACACAGTAAACAATATTGAATCACATTCACGAAGGTGTCGTGTAATGCGGCGCTACACGTTCTTGATTATTCCGGGATTACTTAATGGCATTTTCGTAACGTTTCCATAACATTAACATTCATTTCCGCGGGAAAATGATTTTCGCTGAATCGCATTTAAATAAGACCGCGCGGCGCCGATCGCCGAACGGAGTTAATTTCGCGGCAAACTGCGCTCGCCGCGTCCAAATTAGATCGCGGCCGACAAAATGCCGAGTGTATTCTGCCGTTTCCTTTTTCCGCGGGACAAGTATTACAGCGTATAAACTCGAAAAAGAAACGGCGCGGCAAAGAAACGCGATAAAGGTTTCTGCAGCTTTGCCGGCAAATAGATGTACACATCGGCGACGCTTGCAAAACCGACGCGAAAATTTGTCGCGCTCACGCGACCCGTTTGTTTGTAGTTTGACTAATAATGCGCGAAACATGTCGTTTGTTCGAAGCGCAGCCGTTTCTTTCCCCTTTAAGCGTCGGAACAAATATTGAGCCGCACCGCCGATCGCGACGAAATTTTATATTTTAACGCCGCTGATCGTTCGTTTTTTACGCGCGAAAAATTCGCCCATTTCAACTCGCGTCATTACACGTGGTATTGGCAAAACGGCGCCGCGCGAAACGCATTGTCGCACTTTTTGTCATTTCAAGTGACGAAACAACGAGGTTTTGACAATTCGGATTTCTGTAAAACGCGGGCCGAGCGAGACGGAAATTGGGCGACGGAGAAACGAGCGTTTTTCGAAGTCAAATGACGGCCGATTTGAAGAGGAAACTCTGTAAACACGTAGAGCTGGAGTTGACGAAACATTTCGATACGGGCTTTACACTTTATCGAGTCGCCATAATGTTTTCAGTTTCGGCGACTTTGTGTGAATTTATCGAACGTGCACGTGACATCCACGGCACTTAATCACGTTTGCGAATCGTTTAGCGCTATGATATAGAGCTTAGACCGGTGATAGCGACGTATTCGAGTTTACGGAAACGAAAAGTACATTAACCAACACACCTTCTCGATACGCTTGTTAACTGTTGCGTGCACATACGGATTTTCTAATTTATGTGCTTTAAACGTTTCAAGATCGCATTGTAGATATCGCGAGATCGAAGCGTAAACAAGCAGATAAAAATAGGAATCTAAGCACGCAAAATTTATTTCGCCGAGAAGGTCAGGGTCGCGTTTCAACATTGTCGCTCGTTTTATTATTAACTAGGGTGACAAATTATTATTACGCGTCAAGTTGTAAATTCCGATTTTGAATCAAGTGGTCAATAAAAACCATTTGTTACTCGAGCTTTTATTTCAAGGGGAAATGAAAAGTTATATTAAGAAAAGTATTATGCCAGCGCGAGCGCGGATTTGTTCAAATGTTGATTTTTAAGCCATTTTTAAAACGTATTTGAATTTTGTCGTCGCAAATGAGAACGAGTACTTTTTCAGAAAACATTTCACGCTTTGTGTGCGACAGGAAACTAAGCAAATTATTATAATCGTGCATATCTTGGTCGTACGTCCGCTTGACATGATCAAACATTAAAATTCTTGCGAAATAAAACGGCGTCATTTCGACGACAATTTTTCCGGCCAGACGAGCTTTTTTAAACTGAAATCATTGCTTACACACGGCATTATTTTCTAACCTGATCTCGCATTCATTTTGGACGCGCTTTTTCGTCGATGTTTAAATCGCTAAAAAGCGTATACTTTCGCGCGAATTCTTTTGTTATTTTAATTCGGCGAACATTTGCACACACAACCTTCAGGTTGCCCCGAAATTTCCATACGTCGCTCGATAACGGCCACCAGATGAAATTCATTTTCATGCAAAAAACCAAACCTGTTCGTTGCAATTACAGTTAGTATATGTTCTTTGAACGTTAACAATGGCCTCATTGCACCTTTTTACCGTTTATTACCGAGTTGCGTCAATTTGAGGGAATTTATGCAAATGATTTTTTACTTAACATATGTGCAGTTTGTAGTAGTTTTGAATTCAACTTGACAAAGTATCCAAATCGAGAGGCACAACAGAAAACTATTAACTGACTTTAATTATTTGCAATTTCGTTCCGTATGGAAATACCGTTCCATTCAATCTTGCCGCAGCTAGAAATTGGTAGAAATATTTTTTTGTTAGAACCACCGATCCGAGCAGGTAATAGTAGCATTTAGGTAAACAAAAAATCGTCATTATCTGTGAGACATCTCACGAATCTCTAACGAGGTAAAACGTTTAATGAGAAAAAATGAAGTGCATTTGCATGCATCGACGATTTTTCATTTTTGAATTCAATTCCCACGGAATTAAGTCTGCGTCATTTATGACTGCAGGCCTTTAAGCCGTTCAATCATGAATCACGGTACAGTGATCTCGTTATGATTATTATACCGTGTACTTGCGACAACTTTCCGCAACGGTTTAATTATCAAATACATATCTGCGATGATAATTCCATTATCATCGGTTTGCACGGTGTTGACTATGGTGGCTGGTGATTTTAGCCGATTAAATGGTTAACCAGGTAACTGCAATTTGCGGTTCATAAACGAGTATGCAAAGTGCATTTTTCGCATCACTACGACGCATACCAATTTGTTTACAGTGGATGCAGGTACATTTATTTTTACGATAAATAAATGTACTTGCAAACAGCATTTCAGATTACAAGTTTCCTATTTAACGTATGCACGCAATTAACGTATCCTAACTTTCTTCATTTGAAGAGCTATCAATTATAATATTAAGGATACTCATTCGCGTGGTGAGGGGAAAGGGGGATATAGAATATAATATCTGATAAATTAGAGTTTCATTTGGAAATATGTATAATTATTGTAACTCGTTTACTAATGCCTTGAGATATTATTAAACCTTGTTTTTACAATATTCGAACATAACAATATTTATTTTTCAAGGCTGGAAGTTTTTAATCTATTTTTGTAACAGAAAAAATGCAACTAAACTTTCAGTTTTCATCGAATTTTGTTATTGAAAGTTATAACTAATTCAGTGTAGCATTCTCTGTAAATTCATCGTTTCAAAAGTTCAAATCCCACACTGTTGTAATATTAAATGTTAATTGTTTACAGTATATTTCATTTTCTCTTAATTATAAAAGTGATTTGTGGTTAAATTATCAAAAAAGTCAACATTTTTATCGGTGAGTTTGTATAAAATGCTTTAAACAATAAGTTGTGGCTTTCAAAAACGAAATTTGACGGGAATTGAATGATTCGCTGTATTTTTTCTGACGCAAAAGTAGATTCATTCAAGTTGGAACGTTTAAAAGTAAATATTGTTATGTTTGATTATTGTGAAAATATGGCTTAATAATATCTTAATGCACTTGTAAACAAGTTTCCAAATGAAATTTTAATTTATCAAATATGGTATTTTGTATCCCCCTTCTCCCGCACCATGCGAGTGAGTATCCTTAATCCATAACACAGACTGTTTCAATAAACCGCAGAATAAGTTTTTACTTCATTACCGACGAGTTAGTTGAATTTTTACTTTGACAACGTTTGAACACAGCTTTTTTGACAAATTAAAATACCTTTCTTCATTCACACAACCATTTACAACTTCTCAATAACAAACTGTCGCTTCCAGTAAATAGTTTAATTAAAAACTGTCATGATGAACGTAATAACGACACGTAACTCAAGTTTTTATTGCATTATAAACGTTTACATTTACGCGAATTTCGCCGTCCGTTCGGAAGGGCCGCGTTTTTATTCTTCCACTATGAATATTTGAAATTCACATTGCGCCGTTCAACACCGTGTTTGCACGATACAATTCGCCTATAGTTATTTCCCGTTGTCTTTCATTTTTGTCGCAATTACTGAATATTAGAATTGAATTACGTTCGCAAATTGTGCAGCTTCGCGAATGCAACGTGCAAATAATTTTTTCTTCGCGCATGAACGACGAATATCGAAATAATTGCAATGTTTCGATATGAGGGACGTTCAAAGTATTCAGGTCTTTATCGCATTATCGTGCCGTTAATTGATGATAGATGTCTACTTAGTCGAGGAAGCTAAATTACCAAGAATATCAAATCAATTGGCGAAACACGCGAAGCTAATAAGAAGTCTGGCAGCTGAAGCAATGCAACGAGAAGTTCCGTGAAGTGAATGAGACGTTGACATGGACTTAGTTTTGAAATATGAAGACCGAAGTAAACACCTTTGAAGAAAATGCATGAAATAAAGTACTAGAATAGAAGATGTGGCATTCACTAAGATAATAACTTTGTATTAACTTTTATAATATAATAACTTACTAGAGTTATTTTGACCAATTAGTATTAAATTTGAATATTTTTTGCTCATTTTTTATCCTTTTTTCGTTTAAATTGAATTCTGTCCGACTTGTTACAGTACTTTTTTATTTTTTGACTTTCATCAAACATGTGTATGCAAGAAAAATATGAAAAAAATTATATAGCTTGTCTCGACCGTTATTATTTTCGTATTTTACATATTATCCAAAGCAGTTCTGACAGATTATAGATATACAATGCTTTTCAGGTAGAGGCATTAGTTTTACATTTTCTTTCAATTTGCAAGGAGATATCGTGTCGATCAGGCGACCGCGATTTTAAAAGCAGCCTTGAAACGCTGGTCTGTCTTATTTGCAATATTTGAAAAAAATGACTTACAAATTCAATGACATAATATAGGGACAGTTTTAATGTTATAAAATTCGAAGTCTTTCATAAATGTAAATTTTAAGTGTTTTGAGCGATATATCAAGAAAGACATGTGCATAATCATCTTTAAGACAATTACATACAATTATCGACAAACAAATTCTTAAAATAAATAAAAATATTGATATACCGTATCCTTTGATGTACTCCTAACATTTTTGCAATACAATACAAGATTGGCCAATTACTGCAGTTGTTATTTGTTGTTCCATTTAGTGCTGAGTCAGGTTACACTCTGAGTCTCAAATTGAGTGACATTCGATGCCAATTCTTTGTTTCGCTGTAAATGCGTTGTGTAAAAATGTGCACGCGTGGCTTGCGAAAAATGTTCTGTAATTACGCAACTGCGAATTTCCAACAAACATGATAAAAAAGTTTAAATCACGTTACATCATGTTTTAAACGGATGAAATTACACATCGCTCTTGAAAAAATAAGGAGAGGGCAGCCCAAATGAAATAAAATCCATAATTTGCCTCCGAATGACTTGATATTTCGATATTTTGTTAATCTTACATTAAATAAGAAAAAAAATTGGGCCGAAAAAAAACCTCGAAAGGACATTTTTTCCCTCTTCATTTAATAAAAATGGTCAAAAAGGGGTTTTTTGTCCCTATTTGTTGGACATAATTTTCAGCCGATTTACTTCAAATTTGGCACAGTTAATCCTCATTGCATAATACATCATTTCTAAAGACGGAATTTTTATATTTTATTTTGTTTTCGAGTTATGCTTTGTTGATTAATAAAATTCACAAAATAGGCCAATTTTTGTTTATTTTTCGATATTTTTTTTATTCGAAGTGATGTAACTTTCGTGTCAAATTTGAAGTAAACCAGAAAACATTTGGGTGAGAAAAATAAGTTTGAGTGCGAGGAAACCCGAAACATAAATTTTTCAAATAATCTTCTTTAAGGACGTTGGAACCGTCAGTGCTAGTTAAATCAACAATTAAATATATATATTTTAAAAACTATAATGCTAGTACTTGTAATCATCAATTTTTTTAACTGAAATGACTTAATAATGTTTTAAATTAGTAAATTCAGATTGATGATAAGAGTATTGATGATTGAGCATTCACTAGCTTCAGAATGATAAATCCGGCAAAACATCCGTTTCCTCGTTGTTATTTTGTTAATGACTTCAAAATCACACGGTAAAAAAATATTTTCTTTAGTCACATAAATGCTTTAAACTGTAAGCTAACAGTTAGACAGTTTTTCGTTGATTAATCTTTACTGAATATATATGTAAATTGCATGTTTAAAGTAAGGTTACCTTACCGCATATTTGAAGCAATGTTAAAGTATCAGGTTTCAATACTTAATCTCTTGAGATGTAAACGGTGAAAATTGTTGACAATTCGGCAAAAGAAAGCTAGTAATGTGCATTTTCATATATATATTATTCAAAATTTAATCTTTATTTTCACTCTTTGTTCCAACGTCCTTAAAATGTGCAAATGGTCTTTATACAAAACAAAATGTTCAAAAAAGATAATTTATAATTTTTGAAATCAACATTTTTATTATATATACTTCCGCATAGACAAGGGTTTAACGACAACCCAAAAATCATGATTTGTTCATGACATTTTTTTTTGTAATTTGTATATAAAAATTACAATTCGAATAACTCATAAACAATAAAATTTAAAATAAAATCAATAACTAAATTATATTTATTTTTACAGTCCACAGTTTACTCTCTCCTCGAAGATATGTCAGAAAAAAGAACCTTCATAGAATCCTATACCGCTACCGCTTCAAACACATTTCACTCTTACACATTACATTAATCACTCACGTGCCACTAAAACTAATCCCATCAAACGCTCCGTGGCAGACTGACCCATGCGATCAGCTTTGATCGGAATCGACGCGAAATTGCCGAAATAAAATAACGTCGCCTAAAAGCTCACGTCCACGTGCGCGAGTGTCTTGCAATTGTTCCGACCGGGTGATGCCACCGGCGCGTTTGACGAAATAAATGACTGGCGACATAATGCGCGCGGGAGGCCTCACATACGCTTTTGTTTGGAGTATAATGCTTAATGAAAGCCGGTGGTAAACTTTAATGAAATTATTGTCACTATCTGCGCGAGACAAATGCGGGTCACGTACCTATTTACGTAGCTATGTGACTCGTGGTTTCGATAAACCGCAACAGAATACATCCGTCACTCGGTCGCCAGTATTCGTGACATGTTTCGTGGCCTGTGACACTTGGTCATAATATTCCTTGCGGCGCGGCGCTAAAACGTAGGAATATGTAAATTCGCCGCGTCGTTCCATGCACGCGTGCTTTTGTGCGCGCGTTACGTATTTAAATGTCAGCCGCGTGTACGTCAAAAATTACCATTCCATTTACACGCCGGCGCAAATTAAATGCCGTAAAACGTGGCGGCCCTAAGACCATAAAATACCGCTCATTGCTGGATTATGGCTCGCGATTGCCACCGTTGCGATGTCTGTTTGTTTTCGACACGCGCGCAAAAGACGGTCGACATCAGCTGCTCGCGGTTTGACATCAGCTGTGCCAAATTCTCACTTCCGTTGCCACCAAAGGACGACACTTTTTGGGGTTTCGCAACCCCGTGTCACAGTTAGCGTAATTGCGTACAATTTCGAGCAATGCGTTACAAATTGTGTTTTCGTCCGGCGAACAAAATGTGCCACCGAAATTCAAGTTTAATTAGGTGCGTTGGAGCGGGTGGAAAAATAATGAGCGGCTTTTAAGCGCGGACGTGTGCCGCAGTTTTCATAGTCAATTGCCGCGGCTCGAGTGTGTTTCAATTATATTCTTTCGGGTTTCGGCGGAAATTTAATTTGGTTGTCGCGGAATTTAGATAATAATAATTGCGAGGCAATTTTACGGTGGCGGAGAGGTTTTGTCGGCTTTGTTCATCGGGAAAGAGGTTTCGAGGCAGGATGCGGAATGAGCACAATTTTGGGGTAGATAGAGAGAAAAGATGGTGTAAGCTTTTGGGGAGCTGGAGTGGAAAAAATGGTGCACTTGAAATAACATGAAAAATAATGTTGGCGGTAATATGTTGGATCAACATGGTGACCACGCCGGGCAGGCTGACAGATGTCACAATAACCTATCATGTTGATTTTCGCAGACATGGGCTGAAATAAATAGGAGTTCACGAACGTATAAATGTGTTACAGCGAGCAAAAAATCTGCGAGCTGAACAGATTTTGATATTCGGTTAATGTACGACTGTTTCGAACGAGTCAATGGAATAATTGGGTTCCGGAGGTCTGTAGTCAGTGTGCCTATGGGTTGCGAAGTTATTATCCTGTATGAGCCGGTTTCACATTCAAACAGGTCACCACAGGGAGAAATAATAATATTATAAATCCAGGTCAAATACTTGATCATGTACCGTTACGGAAGCGGTATTTTAATGTAATCGTTGCGATTAACATACATGCAACATTGAACATCATTATGATTGTAATGCAACGAATGTTATTCCATACATCAAAACGATCCCCTTCAAAAAGTATTATCGAATGCATATAAAGAAACTAATACCACCAAACAGAATTCATTCAAACATTATTGCACATTTCAATTTACTCAAAAGCAAATTTTCGGTTCATTCGACTTCATTTTTCAATTCCAATACATAAAATAGAATAATTACTTTATTTAAGTACTAACAAATACGATATTTGTGCAACAATTTTATGAAAAAAATGTTATTCACTCACTGCTGTCTGAAGTTAACTATCTGCTATGCAATGGTGTAAAATTACGACACGTTACCTTCCACCATTACATGTGTATGATAATTCAATGTACTTATATTAGTCCATCAGCGTTGATATGTGCATTAAACAATTATCACTTTGAACTCGCATTAACACAACTATCCCTATGAATTGCTGCAACACGTATCATAATCGTTTGCAAGTGAGCAACTATGAAGCTACGCAAAGACTGTCATCCAGATAAACGTTCAGTTTCTATTCAAATCAAACGAAGAAATTATTACAGGGGAACTGGCTCGATTGTTTGCTCAAACACATGACCGACTCTCGGCACGTCGCTCGCAGACATTGTTCCTGTCAGCAGATCGTCTTTAGAAATTTACAATTTCCTTACTGATAAACAACCGCGTGACACACAAGATTGCCGCAGGGCGCGTGGAATTTGTGATAAAAACGTGTGTAAAGTTACCCGTCGAGTTCGACTTTGGCTTACAGTGTAGTTTGTCGTTCGAATACAAGCCGCTTATTAACATTAGGGAGGTCAGTTCGTGAATTTCCGCTCAACACCGCAAGCACCAATTTCCTGTGACGGAAACAGATCCGATCAGTGCGCCTATATATAGGACGACGGAAGTAAAATTTAAAGGAAATTGTGATCGTCTTCACCTGGCTTTCAGGGCATTGTATCAGATGACTAATACTGTAAATTGCTTACGACGAGTCACTTTTTAAGCGGTCACATCGGTAATTAATGTGAAACGTCGGTAGGTCGGTTCGACGACGTTAGTTAATTCATTCGACCGCGCCTTTCGATTATTTGTTTGAAATTCGCTTCAAGTCATTCGAAGCCTGAGAAGAGCGTTTGCATTTGAACAATTCGAATTGCCTTTAATTAAGAGAGAAAAGTAAACAAGCAATTTAATTGTCGCTGTTTACCTTGTTGTAATTAGTAATAATGGATTAGTTGATATTGCGCGAAGTGCGAGTAGTTTTCAACTGTTACGGTACACATCGTAACTGATTACATAAGCCAATCAAACGAATTGTTTGGATTTTCAAAGTGTTCCCATGTGCATTACGCAGCGGCAAAACTCGGTAACTCTTGAAGACGGTCTCACCTGGAAAGTGAGGTGTCCGCTTTAACAATCAGTAGAATATCGACACTAACTTTCGACGGAAGCGACCTATCTTTTGACATAGAAATGCTCGTATTGGCACTCATATAAATGGCGAATGATCTACTCGGAATACTAGATGATTTATTAAAAATTGTTTCTTCTGCTCGGAAGTATTGTTTTCCGACGTTCGCGAAATTGATGCATATGTAAAACTGACTATAGCGACTCCGTACACTAAACAAAAAGTAGTGGTGAAGTTGAAAAGTCTCGGTTAGAGTTTTACGTAAGTCGAATTCGCTTTGAACAGTTTAACTTTAAAAAATGTACACCTTGGAAAGTGAAATGTTTACAGTAATACCTGTCATTTTTAAAGGCTCGAAAGATCGTTTAGTAAAACTATTCACAAGTGTCAAGAGCATATCATATTCGCTTGGACTTTTTCCAAAAGTCGTAGTTTAGTCAAATGCCTTAATGTTCTTCGTGAAATTCAAAAGTCTCAAGACGGTTAAGGAGAGATCTGAGTGAATTTCTGTATGATTAAGAATTGAAAAGTGAATTAAAGTGCAAGCGCATATACTGGAGAAAGTACAGGCAGGAGAAGAAGAAGCAAAATAAGGAATAATACCCACATTATTACGATTCGCAGCTAAGCTGGGCACAGTTCCGCGTGCTTGTGCTTTAGGCAAAAATGAATTCTTTATTACATTAACAGCTACGCGATTCTGGCACAGTTGTCTCAGTTACCTCGCGGCTATGGAGATCAAGATTTCTCATGTTTCTGAGTGGAATGATACAGAGAGATCAGTTTTCGTTGTTTACGAGAAAACTTTTCTTTCTATATTTCAACCAAGCGTTGCGGTGGCCCTGGAATTTCGCAAAAAGTAATATAAAATGTAGAGATTCCTACGAAAAATAATTGACATAATCTTATTATGATCTTATTATGATCTGATTTGAGATATTACGTTAGATCTCTCGAAGATCTTACTTCCGTGAATTGGAATGGATCTAATATTAGATCTATTATGAAACCTAACTTAATTTCACATCTACCAAACTACTGGGCGTATCTTAGTAGTAATTCATACCCTCTCTAGTAGAAATTTAAATTAGTTTATAACATGGCACTTTTAAGTTTTTCTAACTGCCTGGCAAGTTAGAAAAACTTGTAACAAGGCCCTAGCCAGAAACTTGCGACAGCATCGGAAGTTCCTAGAAATATAGCAATCAAATTAAACTAGGCTGCAGCAATTTTATACTTGCCTAGTTTTATTTACAAATGCCTTGTGAGTAACTCACACGTTTTTGTACACGGAATAAAAAGATTTGATAATTTTTCCAAACTTTTCGGTAAACTGAGGATATAAGAACAGAAATCGCCAAAATTACCAAACTCTTTAGAACAAAGGTCAATAGTGGTTATTATTGTTTGACGAATATTCGGAAATCAGTTTAAATAAGTTTGGTAGAAAAGCTGAACGCTGTCGTTATATCCTCGGTTTACCGAAAAGTTTGGTAAAATTTTTCAGATCTTTTTTTTCGTGTAGACAACACAAGTTTGCCTAGTTACAGCCTCGTAAGGGCCTTGTAAAAACTATTAGAGCTTTTAGCCAGACTCTATCCAGACTCTTTTCAATCTGGATACAGTCTGGGAAACGATCTTGAGCCAGACTATATCCAAACTATTGCCAGACCAGAATAAATCTGGCTGCAGTCTAGCAATAGGCTGGAAACCGTCTGGATGTAGTCTGGCAATAGTCCGGTGGCCAGACCGAATCCAGATTTGTTTTTCTACGCGGGTAAATGAATTCTGCCCTAAATTGGGACCACATTCAGTTATATCACTGATATACGCATCACTTATATCATATTCATTTGTATACACATAATTTATAATCATATTCACTTATACATACACCATTTACATCATATTAACTTATAAACGAACAATTTATGTCACATTAACTAATATTCGCATAGTTTGATTCACTAGTCCAGAGGTACGCAAAACTCGTGCCCCACGACTAGTGACTAGTCTCACGTCAGATTAATTATTATCTCTAAATGGATTGGTGATATTTATTGAGAATTGTTTAAACAGTTGAGAGATGTTTGAGAATTGCGAAAAAAATTATGTTTTTTAAAGTCAAGCATTAAAAAATTTTTGTCAGTTTTCATTCGAATTACCTGATTCAAAGTGACCGATGAATAAAGAATTTCCATCATTTAAATAACTTAGAAATCTTAATTCTGTAACGGTGTTATTTAAATAATCGAAATCTTTATCCAGAGGGCGTAAATGTAGGTGTAACGTAAAAGTGCGAAAACGTCGAAAATGTTTCAACTTTGAAAGTCAGTAATCGAATTAATTTTTCTCGATCTTGGAAACTTAACAGTTGCAAAGATTGAATATTTTACTGTAATTAAAGTCATAAAAAGTTGCAAGTTGCATAACTTTTAATCATGAAATATCCATTCGAAAAAATGTTCTCTTTACGTTCTAGTGACATTCGCGCCCTCTTGATGAAGATTTTTCATCATTTAAATTACACGGTTGAAAAAAGTAAGATTTTAACCTTTAGATAATCAATTTGAATCTAATAATTTGAATGAATACTGACAGATTTTTACATTAAAAAACATTAATTTTTTGCAATTCTCAGACGTTCTTCTAATTTATGGGAAGCGTGTATAATATACTCTTTATATTGGGTATGTGAATGATTTGTTGTAAATAATTAGTATAAATGTGAAAGTAACTGAGTTGAATATTTGTGTTAAATCAGTGAATATGGTATAAATTATGTTTTACATAATCGAATATGTTGTAATTGAAAATTATAATTTTTATATTAACATTAATGAATAAGATAAAAATGAAAATGAAATGAATTCTGCCAAAAATTATGGTGATCGCTGAATCGACTATTCGTGCAAAAACAGCATTCTCGATGGGAATCGCCAACACCTTGTCCTAGATACCCAATGTAGTCATTTTTAACACTGCACAGTGTGATAATTGTTGCGTGTCGGACTGTCTAATTAAGATGTAACAAGGCTCATAAAGTTAATTGTAACGTGTACCGAACAGTTAACCCAATGTATACTCTACACTTCGAATTCACAACGTCGATCTTCATTGGCCGATGTTATAAAAACGAAAGATCACTTTGCACCTTTCGCATTATTCAGGAAGATATATAAGCACTCACGCGATGACCAAAAGTATAGCGTCGCCAGCTTTTTCATCGTTGAAACTTTTGCAGCAAATTTGTGTCATCTTTATCTTAAAATTTATTTTTGATATATGATCTGAAATAAATGTCCAAGTTTTTAAGTTAAAGATGCATATTTCTTGAATTGTAGTAATGTTATTGTTAAAGAAGAAAATTGGAATATGAATAATTGTAATATGATAAAATAATTTTAAGTGGATTACATTTTATATAAGCAACTTAATTAACCACGTTGTTTTTTACAAGTTTAATTAATTTAACAACAATTAATTTAATAAATTAATAACTATATTTTTTAGTAACTTAATGAAAAACATTTTAAAATGTTGATTAAGCAAATTAACCCTCTAACCGGGATCGCTTATCCCCTCTCGCATGGATTTCGCGCCATTCAGATGTGAGGTTATGTTTATACGGACTCGTTGAATGAAGTGGCAATTACAAGTGACCCGCGCAACTTTTCACACACACATGTAACGATATTCAAACTGATTGACTAACCCCCTTTTCTTTCACAATACGGTTTCGGGCAGCATCCCGGATAGAGGGTTAATGACATAAGTTAGTAATAATGTTTTAATTATTATTTTGTAAAATAATAATTTGAGTGTATTAAACGTATATAACATACGAATTTATGAGACAAATAAAAACACTGTAGTAAATGTTTCTTAATATAGCTTTAAATATTCGATCACCCAATACAGAACTGGTACACCATAAGATGCCTAAATTCGCCTAAATCGGTAGTAGTAACGCATTTCCAGATAATGTTTCCTGGACAGGATTTTCTTTATGATAGCGTAACCGGAAATAGTGAGATTCAGAAAATCGCAACTTTTTATGCGGAAATCCAAGAGATCGAATTTCTTTTTAGCCGCAATTAGGGTGTCCAGAAAGCAATGAGTTTGCGATGACGGAAGAGAAAAGGGGAAAAAATTGGTCAGTCATTCTCGGCATAAGAAAAGAAATTTGTAACATTGATTTTTGTTGGAATGTCGACATTTTTTATCTTGGAAATATTTGCACGATTGACTCTTCAGTACTGAACTTTATCATGAAACTCATTCGAAGGAAGTTTCAAAACGAATAGCAACACGTCGATTGATGTATCTAGCACATTAGATTGATAATGTCGATTTTTAATTATAGAATAAAAAAATCGGAAAACGAATATAAATTATCCTAAAGAGCGTGTTCATTCACCAGTTATTAATATTAGCCACTGCATATTCGACTAAATAAAACGGGTGCCGCCGTTGAAAAGATTAGATTACTTTTTAATTAATTTCTTTTCTACGTGATATCATGTAAATTAATAGTTTTCGCAAGTAATTTCCCTATTTACACGCGCTTTAATGAGCTTGTTTTAATATAAACCAAATTACGTTAGACATGTTTATTGCTAGCTAAATATTCCATTTTTACGCTTCACCCGGGACAAATTAATCTTTACCGGTCGCAGTATATAATTTAAAATAAAAACATTTTCTTCATTACATTGGAATTAACGATTTATTTTGTTTAGCATATAAAATTCATATCCCGAAACAGACCAAATAAATAGTAATTTTTGCAGCATTCTAAAAAGTAGATACACGAAAACTTTGGAGAAAAAATTACAAAAGTTCTCGTTTCACTGTAACTTTTGTAATTAAGCGGACTTGAACAAAAAGCGCAAGTAAATGTATACATTTCAAACTAAAGTCATTACTGGAAAAAATATGTTTTGTCTATTATTCAAACAATTGTTTGGAATTGCAACAGTGCAATCGCACTCGGCTGTAACGTATCGAATTAATATGCAATTGTTTGCCTACCATTTGATTCTGATATCAATTGGATGTAGTGCGTAAAATCGAATCATTACTTCGTAATGAAAATTCAGCCTTACCATTTTCATGCGATTTATTTCAGTTGAAGTGAATCTGACGGTTCATTTTTATTAGCATTAACGGAATTGTAATTAATCTACGAGTTCGCCAAATCGCAAATACTTTTCCGCTTGAAATGTCTCTTATATCATTACAAAATTCTATCCATTATTCATACATTTAAAATTCACATAAAAATTATAAATTCACATTTCTCCGCGTTCCAGAAATCATATATCCTTTGATGATATCGTTACTTGTGATTTACTATTTATAGTCCGCACATTGACCAAATGGCAATTGGAAAACTTCTGGAAGTAGGTAGTGTTTCATGTCATTTCAATTTCATATCTTGCCTTATAATCGCAACTTTTTACGAGTCTTCGTTATTTTTTCGCGTTGTGTGTATAGTTATCAAACGATTTCGTTTTGAGCAAACTAATTCAAGCAAACATTGATTTACTGAGCTTCCCTCGATAATGCGCTTTTAAAAAACTGAAACTCAAGATAATAAATTAAAAAAATGATACGAAGATAAAACGATATTCAGTATGATTATAAATTTCTTCTCTTTTAGTGTCCGTTGATAACAATCAGCACATGTAGAAATAACGGACAAAATTTGTCTCACTGAAATGTTGCTTCCGCGAAGTTCGTCTTCCTAAAAAGATGCCGCTCAGAGAACAAAACTTCTCTTACTAATTAAAAGTTGTAAGAAAGTCAGTTAAACCAAGTCAAGATACTACTAACATTCAGGCCAATAACAGCTCCGAAGTCAAAAGTTCCTCTATGGTGACAATACTTCCATCAAACTGTCACTTCGTTCGGTCACTCGCTCTTTTTAGAAAGAAATTTTCTCTCATTGCCGCATTTTCTTTTAATTAAAAGGCGCTGTTTATTTGCGCCAACTAAAAATCGCAGATAGTTATTAAATGCGTTATTTAGTTCGCCGTTCGAATTTAAAATCTTGTTAATGGCAAGTCTTACAGAAAATAAATATGTCATTTTTGTGAAGAGCTTATTTCCCTTGTGATTAAGGTAAACTGACTCACTATAAAGGTGTTGCAAATTTCGAAGTCACATAAATTGATGTATTGTTTCAATAAGTTGTAAACATTTTTAATGCATTCTTTGCGTCTACGTATATTTTTTGGTGAGAAAAATATATTTTTTTATTTTATGGATATATGCTGTGTAATAGCGTCAAACAATCGATTGGAGAATGCATCGTCTCAATCCATTTTCCTTTAAAGTTATCTACGTTGTTATGTGTACTCCACTCATATTTATATGGGGAGTACAGAAAAAAAATGCATCTATGTCTTGGGACATTACAAACAATTCAATAGTGATCAGTTTCGGCAGAAACATGTCTAAGAGAGACTAACCTTGTATATTACTGAAGATATTGTGGTTTTTCTTAGCTGCACCTCATAAAACAGACTTTTTGTGAAAAAAATCGATAAGGAACGACCAAGAAAGACTTAACCTAATTTTTTCACCATACCCCTATCTTTAGAATTTATCGTCAAGGTAAATCCCTTGTAAAACCGCATACTGAAGGCATTCCGTGATTTTACTGTCCCTCCTTAAATCTTAATTTTTACGTTCGGGAAGATTAAAACCGTAACCATCTTCGAAACTTTTTCAACGATTCGTAAGTATCTTTCTAGCGATGTTTTTATTGACAAAACTTACTTATTGAATAATTCATGTACATAAATGAATGAATATTGGATACACTGCCATACCTATTGTTTACATTTACGTAAAATTAGAATTAGAATTCAATGAGTAATAGTAAACTAATAAATTTTCTTTTAATTTAGTGAATTACACAATCAAAATAATCATGTATCAATTTAGATTTTGCTATTAATTATTAAGTTAATATAAACATTTTGTTTAATATTTTTATTGAAACTGTTATAATATTTTAATATATTTATCGATATAAATTTTTTGAACATTTTATTGATTTTTTTATTGGAAGCAATACAGGGCAAGCATTATTTCTTTACAATGTCTATTCATTTAGTTTTCAAAAACCGGTTTGGATTCATATTGGCGTGTAGTTAGTCCGACGTCATTCTTCTGCTTACCTTGATGTCGACAACTAACGTCTATCTTGATATGTTGTCTATTTATATGATAAAACGGTATGTTACCGTTTTATTTGAAAATATATCATAATAAGTAAGTAGTAACAATCGAGCAACAAAGAACACCGGACAATTTTTATTCTTATTCTTACTCAGGACATAAAAAAATTTAGCTGAATTAATATATGTTTTTGGCTTAAAAATATATCACAATTTCACCTGAATTCACCGGGACAATTTTCAAAAAAATTTGCATTTTGTATAAGAATTGTAAAATAATTCAAAATTGACGGGACAATTTTACAGAATTTACATTTTTTTGCAGTTAGTTTTTATTTTACACGATGAATATTTACGAAACAGCAAATACAGCCTAGTTAGGCTTATTTTCAAGGGTTTAATAATTTAGACAAATCTTTATTAAATTTGAAGGCATTTCGAATTAGCCGTAAAGCATTCACACAATGCAAAAATCGACGTATATATAAGCAATAATAGTCGACAGTTATAACCAAAAAGAATTTTAGGCAGCAAACAAAATAGTGTTGTACATAATCTTTTACAAATAAATCTCAGTTGAATTTTAAAATACACCAATACAACATTGGTTCGAACTACCTGGTGACAGTATAGTGCGAATCTCATTTAATTTTCCTTAAAAAAAAGTGTCACGAGTCAATTCTGGAGAAATGAAAAATCAAATTTAGATGTCATTTTCTAGTTTTATTTTCGCGGAAAACATAAAATGGATAATATTATCACACAAAGTATATTAAACTACGTAAAAAATTGCGGCAATAAAATATTAATTGAAATGTTTGAACATTAAGAAAATTCCTCACGCCGATTCTCCGGTGTCTCATTGTACGCGCAATCTAAGTCGTAAATTTTTTTCGCAGAGAATTTTCACGAGAAGATGTCTTATTCTTGAGATATGATATTATTCATAAATTTACACTTTGCCAGGCGTCATTTCATTTTCATGTTCCCGTCACCAGTAGATTACAGTGCGTTCGCTTGTTGTCTGCTTAGCAGCTTCCCTCAACCTAATATAATTCATGCAAATCTTGTGTCGACAACATTTCTACCATTTTGAAATCAGTGAATCCGTTTCATTTTAATACTTTTTACGACTCACTCAGGTCTGTTTCGACGACGAGTAACTGAATTAGAATCAAATAGAAACAGAAAATAGACATAATTTTAGATTCGTTTGAATTATTAATATTATCAATGTTAAATAATTGTAACAAAAAAATGTAACGATTAACAAAGTGTCCTGTTTTATTTTCACGGATTTGCACTTCGCGAGTACAAAATTTGAAGTGAAATTGTGAAAATTGGCTCAGACGTTTTCATTATCATCGCAAAATAAAATCTAATGTGCAATTTCTCAATTTTCCTCGTCGTGAAATGTATACATACACTGCTTGTTATCCTCTACTCCATTAGATATGCGCTATATCTAATATTTCCAACTACAATATGAATCGATTTTCATGCAAAAAGCTGAACGTGTACTTATAAATTTTACATCAAAACGTCATTCTAGTGGAATCATTCATAACACGCATTCACTGCGTTGAAGAATGGTTTTTGTTATCGAATAATGCAAATTCATTTTTCAAAAACATATGTCTGATTCGAGGTATCTAATTCATCCTTAGTGCATTTATAAATGTCTCAGAAGTAAATATACACATTGCACAAATCGTAGAATCGTTTTTTTTTATACATTAAGCATTACCGCACTGATTATTAGATCTAACGTAAAATTAAATTATGTTTGTTACAGATAATTTGAAACATCCGATTATATGGGAGTATGGTAATATAATGTTATGGTATACATAATCTAATGTTCACATTTAAAGCAAATATATTAACGTTTGCGAAAGCCACTTAATCGCCAAACTAAGTACTCTATTCCAAAAACAGTGCATTACAATTCAAGTGAAAGAATGTATGTATCATCGAGATCGGAAGTTCCATATCCGAAAAGAGCTGAAGGTATATAACTAATTTATTAAGTTCATTGTACTTTTCATGAAATTACCATTATTAATTTGTAAGATCAACATTAAAAATATTCATATTGATTTATTCAACGTCAATTATTACTTTCTGTAATAATTCTGTGATAATTAAAGAAACTTATCCATAACTTTGCGTAGAAATTGAAGGTAATGTTAAATAATAAAAAAGTAGCTGCCGGAGATATACAATACTATCATTAAGAAATTGCTGCGATAATGCAAGATATCGACAAAATTATTGCTGCGATAGAACCTGATACTTTGCAGAATTGATATACAGATGGAATCCGTGAGAACTCAGCAGAAATTATATTGGTGAAATATGCGACTTACAGTGCGACTGTCTTAGCACAAAGGGTGTACCAGATAAATGGTAATCGATGCAAAAGAGCGTACTTTTATATTCACATTCAGCGTCTTAATTTCCATAAGTATCGACTACTCACAGTCATGCGTTTTTATTTATTCTACTCTCATAATCTGCTTTGAGCCATTAAAATAATGTCGATGTACTTTTTCTCGTTGCATGCTCGATGGTAATTGAAATGTCTTTCCGGCGTAAAGCGTATGACTTCATGCGAACGCGTATTATCACGCGTGAAATTTTGATACGAAACACGATGAACGTTAACTGTCAAAATTAATCTCATTTTACACAGACAAGTTTCGCCGCGAGAGCAATGTTTTAATTTATTCCTTCCGTGTTACGTGAAATGGCGTTTGAACTTATGCTGCGTATAATTACTGACCAGCGGATAAACGTCAAGCGATTAATAAAGTAGGAATTAAACGATACGTCTTTAGGCCTCGAATATATCGCGATATAATTATTTCATCGTTAACGCGACTCCGATTAATTTATTGAACATTCATTGCCGTCATAGTCGCGGGAATTGCTAAATTGTTGACGCTCTAAACGTGAAATAAAATTGAAGGGAAGGTTCACAGAATAAGCTTTAATGGTCACGATCTTCGATAAATGCATGAGATAAAATGTTGATGCTAAATCAACATAATTCTTATAACAAATATAATAAATATAATTTAGTAGTATGTTGAGGCATCGATGCTAATTCAATATCGAATATCTGCTGATTGAACATCGAAATTTAAGGTTAAGTTACGCCTTGATGATTGATGTTAATTCAGCAGATATGCGTCTCCACATTGAATCTTATGTTAATTTAGCATCAACATTTTTCCCGTGTGGTGTAAGGACGTCTTACTTGATATTTCACTTTTTTTCCTTAGCAGAGATAAGTTTAGTCGTGACACTAGAAGCATATTTTTATTTAATGCGTTTTGTTTGTGTCTTTTTCTGGACACACAAGTCTTCACAAAAATTAATACGCTTGTGAGGAAAAAATTTTGCATACGAATATGCGTCAAGGTTGAGAGTCATCTTGTCTTGCGCTACACTGTTGTAACGGGAACGTCGAAACGCATACATGAAAAACGGACTATTTGAAACTTCAAATCTAGCGATATTGTATCATTTAAATCTGAGTAAAATATGTGTCTAAATAAGAACTTTTCTAATCATCTACCTAAAAATCTAATCATCTTTTCTAAAAAACAAGCGGCCCAACATTGGCACAGAAATGTCTACTGTCGAAAAAATACGAAAAATTCGCATCTGTTGTAAAAACAAGTGATGTTGGAATTTTGACGGTTGATGTTTCTATATTTTACCAGTCAACCATGGTCCAAAGTCAATCGGTGTTTCATTTCGGCTCTGCGCCAACGTCCTCTAGACAATCGAACCAAACATGGGCCGATTGTCAAAATCCGGCTTTGACAATCGGATTTTCTTCCTGGATAATCGAACAATTATGTTTGTTGCATTACGAAAGAATTCTTCTAAGCAAACTAGAATTCTTAATTTTTGCAACATTTAAAATACTTGTAAAATGGTTTGTCCTTGCATTTTCATTTCAAGGTAAAATGCCGTAAAAGTTTTTCCCCATCCTGTAACATCGATGAAAATCTTAGTAAAACCCCAGCCACGCTTTTTTACTTATTCCAACCCACGGTGCGCCCCGATCAGCGAAACGGAACTTCGGAGCAAATCAATGAAATAAGCTTTACTTGAGCTCACTTCCTGAAAAATAATCAAAAACGCTCCGCATTGATCACATTTTTTTCACTTAATCTTCGATTTTCGACATCATTCATAACAGCGCCCGGATAACAAATTAGAACGTCAAAACGGCTTTCCCGGTGACTTCATTTTTATACGCTGTTGTAATTCCATTTCCTATACTTTTATAACGCGGTTACTTTGATTAATCGGAAGATCAGAAGTCGCTTTTGAATTTGTCGTCCTTTAATTAGCAATTTAATATTTAACTGCAGTCTTTTTTCAGACGTTACATGACTCTTTGATTATTATCGAGGATAATCGCGCAAAATTGGAATTCTACGGCATCCCAAGACGCTATTCGTGTTCAAGCGAGTGCAGACGTATTTTGTATTGTTCTATTTTATTTGAAATATGCTTCGAGTACAAAGCCGCCCGAGTTAACAGGAAGTTGCGTTCTGAGAAATGCCTTCCCCCGTGTTGTCAGTGGAGGCTATGACACCGTAAACTTTCGCAAAGAGACGTCACTCGAACCTGCAACGTGACGTTAGATTTTACTGCTCAGAATCAAGTCTAGGACATTTTACGAGAGTTTAGCGAGGAACATCTCTTGGACCGGTCCGGTAGATTACTGTAATTCCGCAGCTCCCGCGTATCTTCTCCTCGCACTTCGCCTGGTCTACCTTTGAATTCGATTCAGAGGCGTTGCTCATGCAAAAAAAAGTTCCATTATTTTCGACACGAGATCCTGAAATTTCCTCGCTTCGAGATAAAGCTGCAGACCGGGCGCGACAGTCGAAATCGCATCACAATTTTTCAAGGAAGCCCCCTTTTTTATGGTCCCAGTGACCGACTTTTTGTTCGTTTTATAGCAAATACAAAATTCTAACGGAATTCGTGTCTCAGTTGACGTCGTGCAAAAACTGTGTATGTCATGTCTGGTGTACAGTTAAGTGTAGGCCTTCTCGTTTGTGAAGAGATGAAAGGATGGGGAGTGTTTGCTTACTACGTTTATTCGGTTTTATTCTTTTGTGTTTCCATCATCAATATATACACGAATTAATTAACGCGATTTAAAAAGGCGGGAATCTTTCGGCGAACTCAATAAAACTTTTTCAATTACTATAAATCGTTTTATAATGAATTCAGGAAGTTTGGCAGAAGTGTTTATTTTATTTGAAGCGATTTCATACCTTTTAATTTAGCTGTTGTGGAAACACGAGATAAAGGTAACTGAAGGTTTCAATACATAAAAATGTCTATGAGAAACATCTTTGAGTGAGAGTCATGCGAGATTCCTTCATATCTTTGATATGAAGGATTCTCGCATCTTGCCTTAAAATTTCGCCTTTGAACCTCCAAAACGTTCAGCGAAACGAAATTTCGTAAAATGTGAATCTCTGTAAAATCTGAATACAGGATTACAAATTACTTCTGATTTGCGAATTCCATCTTGACATTGTCAATCAATTTCAATAAAATGTATACTATTTAGGTCATTCAATATAGGAACACTTAATTTTGAGTCTCTACTACGCATTTTAATTAAAAAAAATTAAAAAACCAATTTAACAACACAAAAAAAGAACAATTTTGCACCTTTCTTGTTTTCTTAAACTTCCACTGACGATTCAAGGAGTAATTATCCTCCGTGTACATTACGTGAGCAAAACTGTCCCACGCAAACGTACACTTGACTATGCTTGTGTCAACAAAAGCATGTTAATGCAATTATTTATCGGCGAAAGGGTTGCGCGGAAATGGAATTTTAAATACACGTGAAACGGTGGAAAATTAATTGGCCCGTCGAGGGGGTTTACGAATTTGATAAGTCGCAGCCGAATACATCTTTCCATGCGCTCGCGTAAATGGAAAACGTTTTATTCCCGGGCTTGCAAATTATGGGCAAACAAAGGCCGCCTCAGATCAGCGCGACAGGCGAAAGCGCGCAAGACTTTATTTGGTTAGCGCGACGCTCCGCTATTGTGCCGGCGATCTTGCGCCGGCTTTTTCGCAGAAAAATTTTCGCTTTGCCGGCGAATTCGCAAATCACGTGGCCGTTCAATTATGCAGATACGCCCAGCTGAACAGAATAAATCTTCGCTGGAAAATACCGAACCCGCCACGCTATCACGATCAAACGGCAGACAGACTCTGTCTCCAATGTCCGACAAGCACAAAACTACGACACGTGTGTGTACAAATCGATCCTCGAATTCAATTTTCCGGCGCTGCCGGAAAGCTCTCAGCGTTCTCGCATTTGTTTGAACTTTCTTTTTTAATAAAACGTCTAATCGATCCCGACTTCGAGATCCAGCAATTTCGCGCAACTCTAAATAAACATATTTACTTTGATTGTCTCCCATCGTAAACGTGCCTTGTTCGACATTGCGCGGCGTTATTAAACCCGACGAATTCGGGTCGGAAACATGCTCGCGCGATGCATTTTGCCGCGCCGGCATTTGTAAAAACGCGATAATATAAAATCGCGCGTAAAGTACAGATGGAAACCGGTCGCGAAATATCGACGCGCCAGTGCCGCTATTCACGTCGCATATCGTCTGCTCACGTGTCAGTGACGTATACGTTTGTCGTCCGGGGACAGGTTTTCCGCGAAATTGTTGTGCGATTAAAATTAATTAGTTAGGATTGTTAGTTATTATTGTTTTCGTAGTAATTGCACGTCGCAGACAGCAGTCTCGAGATCGGTATTGATCAAGCCGGCGGTGCAAACTGAATGTTAACTCGGCGGCGCTCGATTCTGTCACGATGAATACGGTAGATAGAAAATCATCCAAGACTCCACACGCGCAAAGCGAACGGAGAGCGACCGAAATTGCTATCCCCCGTGCTCGCCGGTATTTTGCAACCGGCTAGTATATCCAGGTTTTCGCCGCACCAATTGTCTTTTTATTAAATCTCCTCTCCAGGATTATGGCGAATTTTCCTCTCGCAAAAAATATATTACCGCGCAAATCACCCCGGAAGCCGTTCTAAGCAATTCCACGATTAGTCGAACGCAAACAATTAGAACCGTCGATTGATTCAAGCGTCGGCGTTTTTTCCAGTGCACTTAGCGGGATTCCTTCCATCAAAAATTGTTGATTGCATCCAGCCCGGGAACTTGTTCCTTTCCGTCAACACTGCATCCGCCGGGATTGGCGAGCACTCTTCATCGCCGCGGATTAATCGCGACGATAATTGCGCGAGTCTGCATATCCAGCGTGTTTTCGTCAACTTTTTTCTGCGCTCTCGAATTGCACCGCTAAAGGACTGAAACCTCGCTCTCGGACGCCGGCGAATTTTCCACCTCAGGATTCGCCTCAGTAAACAGTCGAGATGGATTAACTTTGAACATTCCGTTCTCCGCGATTCACCTCATCCGCTTAATTATATCTCCCCCGATTACGGTTTGCGCTCGCACCTTGCCGAGACGGCAAAGTGCCTGGCTTTCCGTGGCGTAAGATACGCAGCCTAATTTAATGGACCCCGCAGATGTCTCCGGGACCTTTTTACATCGGCTGTAAATTTGCCGCCATATTGCATTACAAGTATCGGGTGGCAAGTGTGGTGCGCGAAACCGAGCCGCAAGCTGATTCCTTGTCTTTGATCTATTTCGGGTAGTTCCTTATCCCGGCAGCTTTGAGGTCGGCAAAGCCCGACGGAACAGCGTCATAAACCGGATCCTTAATTTCCGGTTGGCCAAAGTTTTCTCGCAAGCCCCGCGGCTGTACAACTACATTTTATATTCCCACATTAAACCCTTGGCGCAGGATATGGGACGCACAATCCGGCGTGTCCTGCGGCGTGAATTCGCGAAATTCCGTAGATCTTCTTGCAGAGACTTGGTTCGTGATTTCGGTGCACACGTGTGCCGCTGCGAACTTGGCTTTCTTCGCTGTAACGAGGTGAATTACTGCGCCGCTCTTTCGGCCTGAAACAGACGTGAGAACTCGGGGTTACGGTGAATTATAAATCCTCGGTATAATTACCGACACTCCCTATCGATCGAGCGATCGAACCCCTAGAGGCAACGCGGTTGACGGAAGATCTTCGAGGATTAGGCTCACTTGTAACGCCGCGATAGTTTCGAGTTATTTCGCGGCAATGATAAAAGATATAATATTCAACGTAGCAGCAGAAATCCCATCAATGCTGCAACACGAAGTTCTGGGGGCTGTTATAACTCCGCAACTTGGGATCTTTATTTCCTGCAGGCGAATTGTATTGCTTTGCATTACTACTACAAAGATATATTATTATTATTATCATTATTATTATTATTATTATTATTATTATCTTCGTCATTATTATCGCTATAGTTATTGCGGTTAACGTTATTGTAAAGGCAACTTTATTAATTTCAGTTCACCGAATTCTATCACAGATTTCTTCATAAGTATGCATTCCGTCAAATAACTCTCTTATCTATCCGTTGACATTAGAAATTTGTTGGTTTTGATCATTGTTTTCTGAACGTGAATTCGTTACCAAACAAGTAAAGTGTGTTTTTAGCGAGTAACGTATTATTTCGGACCATATATTACTTCGAAAATCACATTACTTCTTCCATTGAGCTTCGTTCAATAAATACGAAATTTGCATGTTACAGTTCGCTCGGAATAATCACTGACGTCTGCGTAGAAAAACAAAAACACTTGATCGGAGTGTCAAAAATGAATTGTCGGTGGTGATAAATCGCGCTCGCAGTCACATGTGCGATTTCAATAGTGGATTTTTCGGTTAATTATACGGTCAACTGCGAACGCGTCATTCATGACGAAGCTACTAGTGGACTAATGCAATTTACCGGCGAGTGAAGCAAATTTGATTTTCTTGCTGATGAGACAGCAAAACACGAAGTGATCCTATCCGGAAAAGTTATATTGCGTTATGAATATTATGGGTGCGTTTTGGATTTGTTTAATTTGCCACTAACAATCGATGGTAGGATGGTGCTGGAAAAATAAAATAAATCCGCAAAAGCTTTTTCCGAGAAAAGGAGTGGCGGAAGAAATTAATGTATGAGTGCAGGTTAGCTATATACTGCTTTTACATAACGATATAACTATGCGAGGATGAAAGTCAGCTTAACTATCGATTACGGCATTTTTTTCATTTTTCTCTCTCGCCATTTGAAGTTTAAAAAATGATACTCAATAAACGCTTGACTTTGGCATATTAAGATCGTCATAAATTGTCGTGGCTTAAAAGCTTTAACACTCAAAATATTGAATAGATACAGAATTTATTCATCCATTATACTCTATTTGATTTGTTTGCCCAAGCAAGGTGACGTTCGAACTTTTTAAACAGAACGCGAAAATTTGGCGAATAAAAGCGGGAAAGACAGTTCGTTTGCGTGTTATTATTTTATTTTGCGCACAATTGCGCGGCAACAACAATGTTTTTTCCTCGTGGCGCCGCGCACGATATTCGTACGGACAGAATTTACATTTCCGTTTGTTTAATCCCAACGATTTTGATTAGAAACGAAGTTATTTTGTTTTTGTGCCATTGCGTCAGAGAGAGCGGCGCATTTTGAACGGACCTTTAATGAAATGAAGAGTCCGAGATAAAATCGATAATGGCATTCCTGCATTACTTGAAACTGCGATTCCCAAATAAAGCGTACCGTTACGTTTACCGACGTGCGATCATATTGAGTTTCGTGCGAAATTTCTAGCATCATATTGTCCCAAAAATGCCACGCAAAAATTCGTCCCCGCATTTTCACCGGCGAGCTCATAAATGTTTTGTCACGATATATTTTAACTACAGAAATAAGCAATCCCGAAGTTCTAATGGACAATATAAAAATTCTTTCGTTTCCTGAAATCGCAATATTGCGCATCGTCGGATACGAAAAGGATCGCGATCGATTCGATAAATTTCTTTTAGCAATCTCGTACACTGGGCCGCGAGACAAACTCTTTTTCTTCGTCTTCGGACGAAAGGTGCTTTGGTCGATATTTTACCGCAGGATCCTTCTGCGTCGTAAATCAAAGAGAATAGAAGAAGAGTACTATTTTTGGTCGCATTCTGTCGCGAGCGCGCGGAAAAAATAGATTTTGCAGGGCATTATACAAAAACACGTTTTTGCAATTTCCTCGGATATGCGCGGAAGGCAATTTAGAAATTTCTTCGCCCACGTGATCGATTCCGAGCGATTTCACCCACACTTCTCGTTTGCCACTTTCGAACCTGCGGCAAACGAAATGCACGCGCTCACCGATAGATCGAAACCTAAAAATTAGAATGCTGATCGGTCAGAGATGAAAAAAGTTCGCCGCAAAAATCGATGGGAAATTAAAACATAACGTTCTTTTATTATGCAATTAGAGTTCTTCGTATCGGTGACGTAATTGAAAGTAGTGGACGGTTATCAAAAATTCCATCGATTTTCGTCACCTTTTAAATTCGCAACGTTGTTTGCATGAATTAGCGGTTTCGTGATTAAACTTTTAATTTAGTAGCTCGCACTTGCCACGTGTAACTATGAATATGAATTTGCACTGCGGCGTAAAACTACAACCTTTTTAAGCACCACGCAACACGCTTCAAGGAAAAGTCTTCCGAGGCGCCGCTTCGAAGCCCTTGTGCCAATAAGCTTCTGTTATCGTCGTCTACAGTTTCGTTACTTTACGTACTATGCTCACATGTAAGCCGATTATTCCTTTGTGCAATAACTAATCGCGTTATTGTACTCATGGATAGTCGCAGATGGAAATTAATGATAACGTTTCTCACTTTCGAATTTGTCATTGTTTCTATTTCGAGTGAATACACAAAAGCACAAAATAGATAAAAGACAATAGCACATTACATAATATTCCATTAAAAACACAAGTTACCCAACTTGGAATGCAGTCGCGACGCCTATTTGTGCACCGAGTATTGGAAATCGAAATTACTGAATGAAAAACATATGTTCAAAAGTGAACGTCTAATTTTAATTGTGAATAGTTTGAGAAATTATTATCGGTATCGTGGCTTGTTACCTCGCCGATAGTAAATTATCAGCGACAATCAATTATAATAATGAATAAGGGTCAACAATTTCGAGGTCGGTAATTAGCTATGAATTTTCGCGAGTAGTTTATTCCGATAATATTTATAATGATAAATCGTTGTTTCGAGCTGAACGCGGAAATTTGTTTTATTCGTCCTCTGAAAATTTTACGTATATTCATTTCGACATTAAAGTGTATTTAACAAAACATTATGAATCATTTATTGCTGCATTATGTTGCACATTATTGCAATAAACGAAGCGGTTATTGCAATAATGTACTTGGTTAATAAAATATTGCAATCCATAAATATATGTATTTTGTTATTAACATTTCGAAAGAGAATATCATTATTCAGTGAATTCGTCACTGTGATTAATTTGTCAGTGAATATATTTCTGAAACATCTGACAAATGAGTCTTCACATTCCTTACCGAAATGTTACATAGAATTACTTCGTGCAAAGAAAAACCATACGCATTTCAGTTCTAGTCGTAGTTTCGTCACACCCTAATGGTCCCAAACGTACGCGAAGTTAAACCAATCTTCACTTCACGAACGGAAAATCGATACGTTTTAACAGCTTACATAAACCAATCGAGAAGTGATTACACATCGTGCTAAGAATAATTCCTTCCACTATTGCCGTCACTATTATTTCGCTAGTGTCTGAAGCGGGGGATTTACTTTATTCTCTGTCCCCGTGTCATGTTCTATCGGGCCATTTCTAGATTCAAATGTAGTTTCAAGCATAAGTATCCGGCGATTCCCGAAGGGCCGCGAATATACGCAAATAAATAGATTTACTTGAAAAATTAAAGTGTAAAATATTGTGACACAGGTCATAACCGTCCGCGATAATTGGGTCTTAAATCTTTCAGCTTAATAATTTAATACGGAATACTTCTTTCATAGCTTGTGTTTTTCTTTTTGGTTTGTCGAGTTGAGAGATGGCACTATTAATAGTAATGCGAGCATTTATTTCCCATTATCTTCTAATCAATTAAGTGCAAAAAAAATTAGACGTGATCTTACAACTGGATTTTAAAATGATTTGTGTATGTACTTCAATTTGTTGCGTTTATTGAAATGGAGTGTTTTACCTTACGGTCTTTTGAAAAACTATTGTTTATTGATGGTCGACCCTTATGGATTCAGTATAAAGTGTTCCTTTTTATTCAGAATTTGCATTTTTTATGCAGTTGAAAATCCATGGTAGAGAACAAGTACAAATACTGTATTGTTTTATTATTGAAAAGAGTAACGACTGCTATCGGAAATGCAGACATTAATATCGAGCAGAACTCTGATTCGATATTTTATTCATACAAAGCACGTACACAATGAAAGATAGTCTCTCATTATGCTTTTTTTCACCTTGCAAAATGTCCGTTGGCCATTATTATAGCGGATGGAAAGGTTGAGAAACGGAGGAAAGACTAGTAACATCGGAAACGTGAATGTGTGCACTAAAAACAGCATGTTATAGGTTGTACGAATTCATTTCTGATATCATTTTCGGAAGTATAGTCAAGAGAAAAAAGTTGTGTGTGTCATGTGAAAGTACAAGGACGATCATTGGACATATCGGACGCGACAAAGTTACGGCAAACGCTATTTAGTCATAAGAAATTAATACAAAGACGTAAAAAGAAGCGAAAGATTACCTTAAATCACTCCAGTGAAGTGATTTAATGGATAATGTGAACGATAAATTGATGAAATAAAGTCTCGGACGGAATTTTCAATAGGTCGTCTGAATGAGACTGCAACTTTTGAGGTAAACATAGTTGGCTTTTTTGACAAATGATATGATGTTACGTGACTATAAGAAATCAAAACTACGTTCAGGAGATGAGAATTCTATGTATAAAAGAATTATTCTTCCGTGTTTATAAGTCAGATCTTTAATAGTATATTTACTAGCTCGAACGAAGATGCTTCTGATAAATCAAGTACCTTTTGTCTATGCTAACTGCAGCGAGAACATTCAATTCACTAGCAATTCTGAACGAAAATTGTAATTTGCTAATCAGAACAAGTAGTCTATCGATTATATGAATGTAGCGTTAGAACTTTTTAATGTCTATCGCTTTATCCGAATCAACAAATTTCACATTCTTAAGGTACAACAGTTTTAAAGAATCAAAGCTTTTCATTCAAAGCAAGTTTAAAGTATGAAAATCTGTTTAGTATATAATTATAAAATACTAAATGAAATAATTTTGGGAAATCCAAATTTGGTCGTGGACCATTTATTGTCTATTGAATTTAATATGTCATTACAATTTTCGGCACGTCCGGGCGACGTATTTGCATAACAAAATATGTTACATCACTCCTAACTTGCGGACTTACTTGACACATTTCGTGTTTTATTGTACTGGCGCAAAAATGTTCACAAACATTGCCATACTCTTCGAGAAAGTTGAATAAATTGAGATGAAAAACTTGAGTACATTGTCAGATGTCGTACAGTTAAGTTCTTATTGAATAATGGCCTGTTTATATCTCGGATTTCCTACAATTTCTCGTTATAACTTCTTGTTTATTTCTTGTGCAAGCTTAAACAAAAATTCGTATGCAGATGTCGTTAAAGTCGCTTGAAACATTCTCCGAGTGTCCACATTTAGCCGCATTTTTTTCTTAATAACTGTGTAAACTGTTTTTAATGTTTCGTAAAAAGCCTTTTCATAGCGTATGAATACGTCAGTATTTACACCAAAAAAATTTACAGGAAAGTAAAGGTAAACTATCACTTTTAATAATTTCATTAATTTATTTATTATTCGTTTTTTTATTCACTAAAACTGTCCTTTTTAAACAAAAGAATCCCCAATACAATGCATTTGTTTTAACTTAAAAGCCTTAAGCATTGCATGTTCATACTGTTGTACACTTCCACTGGAAATAAGTACACGAATTGATTACCTCTGATTATTTCGGACATTGTCACATATATATAACGACAAAATTTAATCACCATGGTTCCAGACGTACGCTTTCGCAAGAAATTACAGAAGATTTCTCTTTGTTTCTGTGATTCAGTATAATCAAGTTCAATGATTAATAATTAATCATTGCTACGGATCGATTTTAATACTGTCAATCCGAGCTGTACCTTCACGACGTCCAATGCTGCTCTCATGCGTAGCCGACACACACAAACTATAGCAGCGCGTTGTCTGCATACTCGTTCCCTCCGGTGATCGCTCGTACGCCCCCGGATGCAGTACCTCGATCCCGAGTTGACCCGCGTACGACGTCACAGCCGCTGTCAGGATGAGTGCCGCTGGCTTGATTTCGCTCGCCCGTTGATCTGTCCTGAGACTAACAGATCCATTGACTAGGGAAGTTCGTCTTTCCGCTTGGCTCAACTATTCTCTTCGTCCTATTTGTCCTCACTGACTTCTCGACATGGCAATGTTCCGTTCGATGACATAGATCGAATGCTATGTATTTTTGGTGATTTCATTAGTACAAGTTTTCTTGATACCATTCAAATATTTTTAATGTTTTGATAAGTAAAAACAAATGAAATCTAAAATGATTTAAAATGTTTTTTCGTTATAAGCTTGCAAATATAATCATTTATTTAAACTTAAACTGCGATTTCAGATTTCTTTACTTTGTTTTGTGCACAACAATAGTTTTAATATTCTTTAACATTTTAATGTAATTCAACATTTATGAAGCATATTTTCCCTATATAATAAAAATATATCGCTTCCGCTGCCTCCGTGCTAGATCAGGTCCATATGTGGAACAGGTCTCTATATGGTCAGACCGGAAGTAGAATGGGCCAAGTGAAGTAGGTCTATATATGGTAAGACTGGAAGTAGAACAGGTCTATGTATGGTCAGATTGGAAGTAAAATAGAGCAACTCTTTATACTGTCAGGAAGTAGAATGGGACAAGTAGAGCATGGTTGTAAGAGCAATCTGATCTGACTATATGTGGTCAAATCGGTAATCGAATACGGTAAATTCTTCGGTACGGTAAACTCGAATACCGTAAATTCTTCTTATTTTTTGTTCTCTCGATGGCCAAACTCATAAACTATTAGTTACATAGTTTATACCTGAAATTATTAATTGAAATGAATATAAATTAAACTTGAGTAACATGATGCAATTCTCAGTTAACTTATTCTTATAATTTTACTTCTTCTTATAAGATGTTTTCATTTAACATATTCAATGTTAAAACACTGAATATCAATACTTAATTTTTCGAGAATTAGATGGTACATCTTTTCGATTAATCTTTAAAAAGTGAAAATAAAGATTAATCGATTAATCTTTATTTTCACTTTTTGATTGAACATCCTTAATTCGTATTGAAAATAATGGGCAATGCTTCGTTGATTTTGGTTTGATTACAAGCGAAAAAAATTATTACCAAGGAAGGATCAAAATGTGTCTTTCCGGATTTTCAATGATTAATAATTAATTGTTGATATAGATAGATTTTCTTGCTGTCAATTCACAGCATGAAAATTGACAGTGTCAATCCGCGCACAAATTATCGAGACGCCGGACCAAAAAAACTGACAGTGTGAGAATGTTTATCGCAGTGTGAGAACACTTTATCGCATACTCGAGTACCCCGCAAGACAAAATAAACACGATCGCGATACAATTAACTGGACGACGGTCGAATCACTCTTACTTATCAACACGACGTGAAAATCACTTAAACAAAAAGTAATTCCCGGAATTTCCTTCTAATGAAGAGGAATCTATGAAAAAATGTGTTTCGCACACAAATGAAACAAAGTAAACTTAATTTTCTCCTTTTTTCTCATCGCTAGATCAGCGTTTTATTTAAAAATGTTCAATACATTATCAATTAAAAAATGCAAAAATGCTTGATATAAAACAAGCAAATTCACAAATCCTTAAATAGCAATATCATTATAAATATACGCAATAATTTATGTTGAAAATGTTGGAATTTTTTGTACGTAATAAGACTGACTCTTTAAATGGTAACTGTGCAATTTAAAGCATTATGACCCACAGTTTGCGCCACTTGAGTTGTTGCATTTAAGATGCAGTTTAAGTTGTAAAAGAAATGAAATTAGTATGCGTACGACGTATGAATTCTTTTTCACACCACAATATCATACAGAATAGCAGACTTTTGCTAGATGAGTGAATACATTTACTTCCGTTCGCATTGATATCGGCTCTATTGTGTCAGAAGACCTTCGAATGACGCTGAATAAATGTCGACGCCAAAATAAATCGACATTTTTTGATAACAAGTTCCATTAAAAATGTCATCTGATACGACGACATTTCTAATGAAAATTCGATTGGGGTATAAAAGATAGAAGCGGACAAGTTTCAAAAGAAACACATCTAGTACGGCTGCTGTGAACCGCGGTTTCAAAACGCAATACCGCAAGACGTGCAAATAGACACGCTTCCGGTTCATTGAGCAATAACGTGGAAAAGCTTATTTCATTTTATTCACTGATGGCACGAAAAGATGTTCCACGTTAATCTATCATGAATTCCAAGTTGTTTCGACATTTCGAAGGCTCGACGGTTTGAAAACATTTGTTAAAATGTACTTTTTATAAGATTCTGACAAAACATGTTTTCACAATTTATGCAGTTCAAGCATTGCAATTTAACCATTTTTCGCTTTGGATAAATTGTTATCAGATATTTTATACTGCACGATCATTTTATATTGATATTGAATACGTTTTTCCGCTTATCAATTTATTCGGGCTTTGCATTGGAAACTCGATTTTCATTTTGGCTGTTTCATAAATTTGCAGTTTCTTTTGCAGATTTCTTCTCGCTGCTAAAGCGCAATTAATAGTTATATTTTGCATTGAGGTAAATTACGATAAGTATGGTTAACACTGATATTCGAGATTTAGTAGGTATCAGGTATGCATTATTTACTAAAATCCGTTCACCAAAATGCAGACATTTGCCGCTTTTCTCTTTTGCCTTGCAACAAATATAACAAATGGGGAAATTGGCTTTAATTAACTAAAACTAACACTCTTTTGACATTTTCGACTACGATCCATTTGAGAAGTCAGCGTTTCCTTCATTATTTTAGCGTTTCTACAACACTTCTCGGAAGAAATAACACAAATAATGCATCTGGATGTGAAATGCAGTTACTTTGAAAATTACAGGAAAAACTAAGTAAAGATGAAGAAGCAAATGACAAATGAGGAGTTATTCCTGGCAACAACTGTGGCATAAACGAAATAATATAAAAAAGTCGTCTAATCAGTAACAAAGATATGTTGTAGAAATTGATCGAGCACATTTATCATCTCGCCTTGCAGTTAGTAACTAATAACGACCGAGATGTATATTCCACCAAAAAAAAGTATGCCAATAAACGTGTGTGAGTGAATCAGAATAGCTCCACAAATATTACAACACGGGAAAAAGTTCTAGTTAGGCTAACATTGGGCTCAGTGTTAACTCAAAAATGTTTTTACATTGGATTTACGTTAAACTCATTAAAAAAAAGATTTACATTGTACACTAACCCTTCATGAAACTTCTTGTCACCTCCACTGATGTTAATTTGGCGCCTTCAATGTTTGAGGTTATGTTTATTCCGATTCGAAAATAAACAGTCCAGTGAAATGGTTTAACTTCAAGATGCACACGACACTGATTTAGAATTCGCATTTGAACAAAAGTGACGTTTGATATGTTTTTGTTTTTAATTAAAATTGTATTTAAAAAATTCAAAGTAAATCATACATGGGCTCAACGTAAATCCAACATTGAGCTCAATGTTAGTCCAACGTTAGTTTTTAAGTTAACACTGAGCCCAATGCTAGCCTATCTAGTATATTTTTTCCCGTGAAAAGTCTTTACTTATAGATGTTCCATTTTTCACGATTAAACAACAATTACAGAAATCAATTCAACAAAAACAAATCAAAAACACTTTATGAACATCCGAACTCATTCAATAACCAGTTTGAATGGAAACTGAGATCATATGTTAATTATTTTATCTCTCTTGCGTTGTCATTTCCAGCAAACAGTAAAATATTCCGCATTTTAAAGCGCATTCTTCTACACGATCATAAATATTGATCAGTTTATGTCGCGAAATGAAACAAAACTTTGCTCATTGTAATCAAAAGAATAGCAGTTCTCAATTTCTGTTTAATAGTACTTGTCGGCTTAATTTGATTATTTAGAGCAAGGTGTGTAAAAAACGAATTTTCGCCCTTCAAATTGTGCCGTTCTGCGGGAAAAATGCGTTTATTTTCGTGCACTGAATTGACGGTACAGAACAATTTTAATTACAAACGGCTGCTCGTCCCGCGGCAACGTTGTTTTAACAATTCCGATTATGCATCGCGTGAAATGTCAGCACCGCTTTGCTGCAGCGCAGCTGATTTATTCAATATACGAAGTGTTTCGCAAGTCGGAATATTTCACCGGCTCGAGCACTGCGGAAACAGAATTGAAGGCGCAAAGACGCTGAATCATATCACAAAATTGATGAGTGTCACTTCATCGGACTTTCGCTTCTTGACAAATCACTCGAAAAGTCCGCGGAGTAACTTTTCCTCCAATCGAACTACAAGAAACTCCCACGTTCGTAAGAGCGAATGCTTTTCCGACACATGTTACTCATTTTAGATACCATTATTGAGCCGCTGGATGTATCTCAAGCGTTGTACATTTTTCTTTCCATTTGCAAAGAAATATGTTAAAAGTTTTGTTCGTGAAAAGATTGTGGTCAGTTGGGAAATAGCGGTGAATTGAAATTAGCTCGGAATGAAAAGTGTGAAAACTGAAACAAGTGGTGCGATTTTGCCCCTTACCCGCGATTTTACGAATGAAAAACTTTTTTAATTCCTGTCGGATGTCACTGACTTTTCCATTATGAAATAACTGATGCTCCGTGGATTGTTTTCACGCGGAATACGTCGTGCACGTAATAACGGCTTTTCTATATTTTTAACGTTCACTGCGTAAACGTTGCATTAAAGCTTACAATCGTATGCAAGCGATTCTCCGATTATGGAAGAGCGGTTTCAAAGATAAATATTTAATTTCCGTAATTAATTATTGACGAAGGAATTAAACTTCGCTTCAGTTTTCTTCGATTCAGAGACTAGTTCAGTTCTTTCGTTAATAATTCAGCAGAAAAATTATATGTCCGGGCGGCAACTTTTCAATGGTGAAATCGCCTTTCGTCATGAACGATAATTAATTGTTCGACTTTTGTGAATTCATATCATCCCAATCAAGTAATTGAATACCAAAATATCACACAAATAGTCGCGAATATGCTGCAATGTAAGCCAAACGTGTTACGAGCTCGAACGATTTTAGTTTCGGTTATCAAAGGTTTCTATTTTAATTAAAAAATTTGCGCTCGCAACTCCACACATGTTTTAGCGTCCGAAAACCTGCACCCAATTCGTTATTTCATTAAATGAAACGCGGAACTCCGTGACAATGGCACGCTTATGAATCCCGCAAAATCGATTTGGATCACATTTTGTCGGGTGTCGGAAAGTGTACATCACTCGACCGAAAAATATGCACCCCAAACAAATTATTCTCAAATGGCAGCCGCTATCTTCACTTACTCGCAGAGCAAATCTTTTTATTACTTTAACCCTAGTACAAAATGTGATGGGGCAAGCCATATCAGACATGTGGGCCTTATCAGGATTTGATGTGGCAAACATCATCAGAGGATTCCTGATGAAAACCATATAAGGTTCCAATGAGGTATCCTGATAAGGCATTGAGTCGAATGTAACAGTTGACATCGGTAAGGCCCTGATGTGGCACGTCCCTTAAGTGGCATGCCACATCAGGGCCTCATCAGGCAAACTGATCATGCCTTGATCAGGTCATTTTGGTGTGGTTATGATGCGGCAACCTGATCATAGCCTTATCAGGTTTTTGCTAGGAAACCACATCATTTGAAAAGGCTAACCTAATCAGGTACTGATCAGGTGTTTGATAAGGCAAGCCACATCATATTGTGTTAATATGCATATCGCGATTACTCATGTATAAAATGTTCCAACAGCTCGTGGACAAGTCAGTCAAACTGCAAACTGAGCTTCGAGGGTTCAATTCTCGTCTCAGTCATTGTATTTTTTCGGCACATTGGAAGCTTGTTCAGGTTTCCCTATCATATCCACATCGATTCCTACCGTTACATCAGTGATGAGGGCCTGATGTGTATGCCTGATGAGTTTCTAATCAGGTGCTGTGGCGTCCTGATAAGACCCTTATCTCAGCATCATCACAATTTTTACTTTCTAGGGAAAACGCGCCCAAATAATTTCGTCAAATAACGAATAAATCGCAAACATTTGACACGCGCCGAAACGTCGTCTAATCGCGCGGTTAATCATTGAAATCGACGGATCCAATTTTTGCGTTTCGCTTTCGCGAATGACAAATTCCGCAGCGGCGAATTTCTTGCATATCAATGCGAACGGAAAACGCGAGATTAATTCAGCCTCACGGCGCCGCGATTCGCAGCTTTCATTAACTGACTTTACTTATGACACGACGTCACACTGTATTATCCATTAATATCGCAGTGACTACCAACAGGATCGCATTTCCATTCTTCTCGCGCCACTTTATCTTGGGTTATAAATTATGCCGCTGTGAGTTCCATTTCGTTTGACTATTATTCTTCCATATTCGACGACGGACGAGTTGTCGTTGGAAATGTTTAACTCGCTTTTAAGAACGCCGCCGTCGCCGCATCTGAATCCCAAGTAGCCATCGATCGATGGCATTATAATCTCGTTTTGATAAGTCGGTAATTGACGTTTAGTGTATCGGACCGATTTGCTCCATCTGCGCGACGTCGGATGCTCGAAAGGAACTTGAATTCGGTTACCGCGATGAAGAATTGAATGTGCCTCGCTCGGGAAATCGGCGGCGTTTCGCGTCGGATCTTTCGGTATCATCGAATGGCGCCGATCGTAACGATTTCGGAAAACCGGCGGCACTTTTTGCCCGACGTTGTAAATAACGTGCATTTCGGCGCGGCGTTGCTTGCGCCTCGCGGATCCATAAAAAATAAGTTGCCAAGGTATAAAGGGCACTTTGCCAAATGTCGCAAATTTGTCTCTTGTAAGAAAATGTCCCTAATCCAGGCGCGCGCTGCCAAAGGAAGTGGAATATCGCGGGAGATCCGGGTCAAACGGGAACTGAAGGAATGCCTTACGTGAACTTATTTAAGGATTTTCAAGATTACTTGCGCGCCCATAAAAGTGATCGTTTGAATTGAACAGAAATCTATTGATAGAATCCGGAGATAACATCTCATGGAGATAAATACATTTTTAAAATTTATTATTGCAATTTGATAATATTTCGCCGATGAAACTATCGATTTTCGATTGTGACTTTACGTTGTTTTGGCGAATCGAATGCAATTTGTGATTTCAATACAGGGTAGTATGTTGTCGTAAAATGGTGAAACTGACTTTAAAGTGAGTTTTGCGTTACTTTCGTTTATAAGTAAAACAATTTTCAGTCCCATTGTTTAACTGAACCAAAATTTTACTATCGTGAGTTTCACAACGATTCGTATTATTGAACGAAATAAATTGTTTAAACGTGTCGAGTACGAAAAATGAAATTTCTCATAGCTTTTCCAACAAAATATCAACTTGAAAGACAAAGGACAACGTTACCAGAAATAACCGATGTTTTTGTAAAAATACATTACCTTTATTGTTCTAAAGTTTTCTGGTTTTCGTTAAAATGCTCATACAAGGAAATCGAGTTTACACGATTGTCGTACGATAAACAGTATTAGTTTCGAGAAAAGTTCAAGGCAGAATTTACATTATAGATAATGTCATTGGTGCAATCAAACTTGGGTATCATGATCACGCTAGAGCATTTTTGGGATAATCTCTTCGGAACTGACAAGTAAGCATAACGCGACTGACATTTGAAACGCAAAAATGTGAAATTAAAATGTCAGAATACGAAGTCGTTTCGAACACAGGTGTAAGTATAAAGTCGTCTAATTTCGACGATAAAGGTTCGACATAAATGTTCGGACACTATCGAACGTACGATCGATAATTCCGGCGCGACATCTTGCGTTACAATTTTTTGCTAAAACGCGTTCTGCAAACGCGTCACGTAAACCAACTCGTTAAGTGACTCAAAGTATTCACTAATTTCGACTGAACACCTACGTATTAATTAACAGTTACCACTTAAGAAAAGTATTACTGAGATGAGTATTAATGAACTCAACACCTTGCTGAATTCGTTCATTCATTATCGCACAAAGCAAGCTTGGGAGAAAAGAAATGCGACATGAATTATAATGGCGCTGATTTCATTGGCTCATTTTTGAACAATTCATCATTCAGCTTTCCTGTGTAGTTGTGGACAAAAGAAACATTTCAGACGAATAATGGATTTGCCCCGATAAACAAATTATTTCGCTCTGTAATAGAGTATCATCGTTTCTAATGGATAAATTGTTTCTGTGAGCATTAAAGGAATGCGTTTGTTGGCACGTCGTCTTGTTCAAATCAGACAATAGGATGATGACAACGAACGTCAGAGGCGCGTGCAGTTAACGACGCAAACAAACGTTTTTTCATTACCAATTTACTACCACATTAGCAAAGGTCGGTGCTGTTGAATTGCATAAGGTTTAGTGCATCAGTTCATGTATATTATCGTGGTTTAATTAAAAATGATCTAGTAAATTAATGGCTTTGCGACTCATTTCATTACATCCGTGTTTAATAATAAAGGAAGATCCAAGTTTTGTACATTAAGAATGAAAAATTTACGATGTTATGCAGTTCATTTACGCTTTCATGTTCTTAAATATTGAAGTTATGGACTTTAAGTTCACGTAATGATGGGGAAGAGATTGCTTCAGTTTGAGTTGTGATCCTTCGTTATAGCAATATGTGTCAGATGTACGTGAGATGTCTGAAACGAATTTATTATTTATTAAATGAATCAACGTCTGGGTATATAAATCTCACTCGAATAAGTTTGAATGTTGAACTTACTCAAAACCTTTCCGTTCGCGGTCTGTCAAAGTTTCATAGAAAGTGACAATTTCTTGTGGATCGTGTCGAAATTTAGTTTGCTTTCTATGTAAATTTAATAAAAAAATCATAAAGTTTCTTAGTTATATAATAAGTTAATAGTAATAAGTTAATTAGTTATTAGTAATAATAACAAGTTAATTAGTTATTAGCTTCAATGTGGTTTGAGTTTTAAATTATACTTCTAAATACATTGAGAATGGACGATTAATTTTCTTTATATTTAATTTACTTTATATTGCCATAAATAATTTGTTAATCTCATTTCCATTGCTTTCGCAAAATTTAAATGTCTTGAATACTACTTATAAAGTAAACTATGGTATACAAGATTTGTAAGTCATCTTTTCAGGAAATCTTGGTTTTTGTCCCGACAAATTATGAATCTCGTGAAAAGAAATTAATTGGTCGAATAGCGAATACTTCAAAAGCATGATAATAAAGTGCGAAACTTGTTTCATTATGATAAGAGAAAGAAACGCGATTGCAGAAATACGAGGAACAACCAGTTATTTGCACGCATAAAGGCATTGAAAATTAAGTTTAAATGATACAACTGAGTAGTAATAATTCAATTTATATAAATGGAAACACGATTGAATAGAAATGTCAGATTGTCAATGTCAGAAATGTAGATTATAAAGTAGCCATTTATTTAGTCACAACATAATGGTTATTGATCTGTGGTTTTAATATAGTTTACTCGAATTTAATTACGCCCTAATAATATTATGAATACATCTGATATCGTATGTTTCAACCCCTGTCACGTTAATACAAATTGATCTTGTAGCTGATTTTATTTTTACATTTTTACATCATTTCCATATTCCAGATGATATTTACTACGAAAACTTGCACCCAAATACCATTTTATCTTTGATTAAAAACCACAATTGCTATTCTCATTGAAAAAATTTGTATAAAAACGTTCATATTTTTCACTGCTTAATAAATTAAATGACTAATTTTAATAAATCCTTCTCGCTTTTACCGGCTGTTAAACAAATTTGTTTGCAAAAAATTTCACTTTCCGTCCGTGATTCAGTTCGAGCTCGAACTTTCGGAAACGCCGTAAAAACGATTAAAATAATTAAAACGTTCTTTTCCCGCGTCCTCAGATCAATAATTAAGTTCCAACGTGATGCGATTGAGGTGAGCTTACACGGCCAACTTGGACGAAGTTTTATTAAAACGCGAATAAAAGAATTCCAGTCGACTCAATCTATAGAAGACAAGTTTTCCGCGTATGTAAATCGCGTGCGTGTGTAAAAGTTAAATGTACTTTCTTCGAATTCAATACCCGATACATTATTTTCGAATATAAATTCTCGGCTCTTGAACAGTTTCTGCGAACGAAAATAGAAATATTTATGAGACTAATTTCGCACGCACTTCACTACCTCCGCTAAATTGTTTCGACAAATTTATCCTCGCTTACCCGAATTCTCCAGGTTGCCGTGCGCTTTGCCTTCTGATTCGTCAAGCCCATTACAACCCGCTGATTAATTTTCCATCACTACTTTTTCCGCTTGTATATGCCAACGCGATTTCGCGGCGGTTTTGCACGCACATTATCATATCAGTACTTCGTCCATAAATTACACAAGACCGCCTCGAATTATATCCTTTATGTTTCACGAATTGCTCGATGAATACTTCATTACTTTACGACAACCACACAGAGAGAAAAGTATGGTATAATAGTACGATATTTTGTTCGTAATCCTACTTTACTAGAATAGAGGAGAGCTAATTTATCTAATTACGTATATAATTTTACTATATTGGTAGTAATTATTCCTTTTAATACCGAAGGATTAAAAATCTTAGGGGTTACAACTGAAATTGTAAAACTGTAACATAAAACATTTTTTCACAATATTCAAAAACCCTGTTCCTATCGGGTCTAATAATTTTATACCATTCTTCTAACCCCAGCTAAAACTCAAACGGCCTTCCCCCGAATTTGCCATTACACTGCCAACCAATAATCACCCGATGCATATTGTCTCGGCGACACTATTAACCAAACGTATTTGCAGGCGAGGTTATCTGTAAACATTTCAAAGGCCGGCCAAATTGAAATTCCCACGTCGTTATTACAGCAATAACAGCTGATCAATACACTAATCCGGCTGAATAAATAATCCGCGGCAAATGAACCGGCCGTGGAACACATTTTTGGCACGCCCCGATCGAAATTACGCGGGATTAGCCATAAGTAGTTTATTGGCCCATGGAACGATTCCGTTATTAGTCACAACTGAACGACCTCAGGTGTGCCTATCATTTCAACGAGATTTGTGCATCACCACTCCCGTGATTTCCCAAGCCTCTGTAGACCATCTCATTGCTTATCAGGCTTCAATAGAGACGCGCACCAAGGTATGTCTCTGCACGTACACACTCGTCCACGTGGACGCGGACACGTATAAAGTACTTGTCGTGGTTACGCAGAAGCGAACAATATGTATACGTGTTATGTGCAGATATAGATATCCGGACATATATAAACATACCCGCGCGCTCGTGTACGTATACGTCGGGAGAGGCAGCTCAAATTTATGCTCAATTGCGTTTGGCCCATTGCTCCAACACAGCCGAAATTGGCGGCGCCTGTGTGAGAATTTATCTCGAGGATTCGAACACCAGCGGCGCTGCGTCGGTGTGCTCACCGTCATAGGCGACCAGAAGTGCCTACCAGGCTATCAGACTGTTGGCAATACGCTCCATTGGAATAGTTTGATCATCAACATGCGATACATACGAGCCATTAGACGATTCCGAAGCCAAGTACAGAATTGCGCAGACTTGTGTAAAATGACAACCCATCCCAGGCGATCATTCTTAGCCCACCGAAGTCGGGGGTCTTTCGGGGCACTTCGATTGATTTCCGGGCTGATTAATTATTGAACAGAATCGCGTGGGTGGAGAGACCTGAGGGCCATTTGCGATTCCATTTATGGTGCGTAAGCAAATAAGTATGACATAGTAAAGATCAGAAGCAATGTCGAATTTGTGAACTATTGCGTTTTTACGGGAAGACAAGGGTATTATTTTCTGCTGGAGGGATGTATTTTTGGATGAAAAAATGTCGCCTAAATTTTCGTGCCGCTTTGCGAAAAGTGGATCGATATATTCGCATTAATCAGGGTAGCAGTTTTTATGGAATTGTTGTGTTTCGGGAGATGTCGCGACTTTGTCGGGGTTTGATGGGATCGCGAGGTACGTTACTAAGTCGTCAAAAGGTCGATTTTACTGCGGCTTCAATCTTCAAAGTTCATACGTTTTTCGTCCTCCATGACAATAAAAGTTACAGTTGGACGGAGTGACGTAAATACCTCGTAACATTGCGTCGTAACGCAATGTTTACATAACGTAACGTCCTTATGCATTTGCAAGTACTGCTTTTATGTATTCGACGAGAGTTATTGGCGTTTCGAAATGATGAAATTAAGTCGATGCGAACAACATACTTTGGAACAATTGACTTTGTTTGTTCGAAAGATTCTTGTAATTAGTTTCGAATTCGATTCGAAGAATAAAGTGATACTAATTTCTAATTGCTGCTTCGTCGTCGCTTTGACGACGCACCCGAAATGATAAAAGTTAGGGCGATAAAGAGAGCATTTCATTTTTATCTTAGTTCAAATGAACTGCAAAACTTGTCGATGCGCTATAAATGTTCAGTGAAAATGAGCTTCTCGTAAAATATGATTATCGCCTTTGCCTCTAGGTCATTCATTTCTTAACACAAAATAACTTACAGTAATTATTGATTATCATCGGTTTGTTTAGTACTTTTTACAACAGCAGTTTCAAAGCTGTATATACTCCGTATCAATAACTTTGTAAAAGAAGCTTAATATGTACCGTATCTTAACTAGAATATTGAAAAACACGTTGTTAAATTATGTATGTTTTTACCAAGCAAATTCTAAAATAACCTTTCGAATATTTAAGCTTGGAAAATAAAGTAGAGAATGTGTTATTACATTTTTTAATTCTTTAATCTCACGCAGTTGTATATATTAAATCAAATTACGAGATACATTACAAATATTCGTTCCAATAATGTTTTCAATTCTGATTACAGTTCTAGATGTTAAATGTAATGTTAAATTAGTTTTTTGTACTGAAACTAAATATATAACTAGAAAAAATTCTCTGCGCTCCAATGTTCTATTCCAAAATTCGTAATTCAATCGTTTGATGTACTAAACTTTATGTATACACCCAATGTTCCCTTCATTTCGCCGAAACTGTTTGCCCATTTATTGATGTCGAAGTATTTCAATTATTCAACTGTTTGCGCAGAATTTATATTTAATAATAATATTATTGTCGAACTAATTCAACTGGACTCTGTAAATACTAACAACACGATCCGAAATTAAATATCAATAATTTGCTTCGTTTATCATTTCTTAACCAAAAAATGATCTAAGTTTCCGATCAAAAATGTGCATTACGTAATCCATTTGCCGGAAATTAATAGACTAACTCGCGTTTAAACGATACGCCGTACACACGTGTAATGTGCGCTGACAAAATTGATGACGTAAAACTGAAATAACGTTACGCGAAATACAGCAAAGTTTCATAGCTGAGAAGTTGAGTTGAACAGTGTTAGTACGTTAATTCGCGTCCCAGGTCAAAATACCTTAACCCCGGCATTAAAGTGAACCGACACGTTATGATGTTTTAAGAAAACCTACATTATGGCAACACAATACTGTGTCAATAAATATATTCTCCGACGTCCCTCAAGAAATAAACCCAAATTTACACTGGTATGACTCATCGTAACTTCTACTACTGGCTAAACATGACAGCTATTAAATTCTCGCCGTTTTACACAATATGTAACATCTTTCGGAAAAGTAGCGTAACTACCTAACAAAGAACTGGTAAACTCAGTTTTAATCAATTTTATCGAACATTATTGATTGAAAATTGTGTTTTCGAATTAATTGCACGGGTCGAAAAGTCTCTACGAATCGATCGTTTTATTTCCAGTGCATTAATTAGACCTAATGAAAATGGTGTAAGGGAAGGTCAGGTCCCACACAAATGTGACAGCATGCATTGTAGCCGAGTGCGCAGGGTGAACATACGCGCATCGTTTCTGTCTGCCATAGTTAGGCTCTATTCATGGCTCTGGAAGGCTATTCGAGACTAGTTTGTTAACGAAGAGAAGCTTTGCCAGTACCGGCCATCTATTTATAACTTTATAACAAACAACACATGTACGCTCGCGAGCAACGCCAGCGCATATTTACGAAGTGAAAAGTGCGCGCGGAGTAAAAAAAGGGGGCAGGAAATCCAAATGCCTTTCGCTCGTGCTAAATCTCAGACTCGCCGGAGTCTCATTCGATTTGCGCAGCGATCATCAACGCGGAGATTCGATATCGCAAATAATTCGCCCACTTTAATTGTGCGCGCGAGGCTCCGAATGGAATAAATGTCTAATTTCGTTAGACCGTAATCCGATTTCGCGTGCGTACTTACTAATTGCAAACTTCGTTAGTCATAAAATTCGGTTTTTTGCGCGTTTGTTTTTCTAACTTTTGATATTCAATTTGCACGCAATTTCATTCGGCTAATTAGGATATTGTACAGCAACTACGCCGGCGAAGATTAGTTCGTTAAATTTTATATAACGCTTTTCATTCGGAGTTAACCGGGTACCTGGGTTATCGATACGAATTGTAAGACATCGTTCTTTAATTAGCGAACCTGCGAATTGATCATCCATGCATTGTTTCAATTGCACTTTGACGATTAATGCCTTTTTATTCCAATTCAATCCGAGAATGAGCCTCGGTCATGTTTAATCGCGCTGATTCGTGTAAAGTACATGATTTATCCGAGAAAATTCATTACTGTCGTCGAACTCGACAATCGCAGTTTGATCGACTAGAAATTAATCATAATTGAAGCGAATCTTTCGACGAACTGTTGAATTCAGCGGCTGAATAAAAGTTTGGATTCATCCGACTAAAATAAAATGCGTGGTATTATTGATTTCCTCATTCCTGGCATATTGCTTACTTAAACAAAGTAATGACGTTAACTTTGTGGAATATTTTAATAGAAGTAACGAAACTTGGGAGCAAAGCTATGCTACTCTAAACAATTTCGCTGCAGCTGCAACCGCAAAATTATTTGCTCGTATCAACAAATCGTTTTCCATATTTTGTTTAAGGAATGATTGGTGATACAGAAGTAAAGGGAAGCGAAATTGCATTCTGTGTCGCTGACACGTTATTTTTGCATGTATTACTTTAAACCAATTGTCTTGCAGTAACAATTACAGTTTTGAAAAGCCGCAATACGCGGCGTTTATTTCTGATCGGATTACAGCGCCATTACAGCATATCGTATAACCTAGAAATATTTAGTTACGAGTTGCAATGTAATTACACTCGAGATTTTTCTGCAAACGCGAAAACTCAGTTACATAAAATAGGTGTTATTATTACGGGAGCAGCGTTTAAAGATCAGCTCGGAATTACATCTACATAAACGTGATCGCTCCGTAACAAGAGTAACTGTTACGGAAGAATGTATAAGTCAAAAGTATATTTCCAGGCCATTAAAATGTGTAAAGTGCCATGCTGTGCCTCGTTAATCAATAAAGGAACGAAAAAGGGCCAAGTTTTGCGGCGGATACGGAATACCAAATGACACAGAATACATTAAGCCCTAAGTTGACCAGATAAAAACCCGATAATTCATCATTCCTCATACATTGTTAAATTAGTCGATCTCGTAATTACTTAATTTGCTTAATGCGACGTTCAGAAGCCCCTCATTGATTTATGTTAATTGATTGCGATTTCGGACCCAACATATTATATACTTAACCAATTTGCATCAATAAACAATTGTTCATTATTAAGTGCGCAGAATGTGCAATTACATCGGAATGCTTACGTCAATATCATCCAACATTATGCCGCGAATTACAACACTGTCGGGCAAAGTCGGAAATTAATTTATACTGCCGAATAATATAAATGGCCACGTTTTCCCTGAATGTTCTCCTGGTTGTACGGCGACGGTAAACATAGACGTCCGTTTACGAGCGGAAAAAAGTGAGACGCTAATTCCGCGGGAAATGCGTTTCTTAGGTCGCCGGGCGAAATCGTTTGTGAACAAGGAATAAAATCGAATTGAATGCGACTGTTTCGCCGCGTTTTACCAATAAAATAAGAAGCCGTGAATTAGTCATTTCACGCCTTTTTGACCTGAATCACGAGTCCGTAAAACGCGGGAACACCGTTCGCTTTTTAGACCCACTCCGCGCGGTACTTGCGAATCGAATTAAAATGATCCCGTCGTTGTACATTTGCTACATGTTCATGAAAGCTATACGTTACGTACGCGAGTTCAATCCGCGCAGTCGTATATAACGCGCGCTACAATGAGAGGTCCGCGGAAGTTACTAATTGCATTAAGTTTAGAACGGAGATTATGTGTACCTGCAGCTGTCGGACGTCGCGCCATTAATTCAGAAAAATTTGACAAAGTGCGCGCATCGCACGTTTATCAGCGAGTTCGACGCGGACAAACGACAAATTTGTCGCGAACGCCGATACTTTGCCGCGAATTTATGAAGGTTCGCCGAGATAAGCAGTGCGCGGAGCCCTTCAATAATTCGGCCGCGTCGTGTAATCTTATTAGCCGTTTTAATCTTCGTTTCGCGCACAACAGGGACGCCGTGCTTCAAATCTCGTTAGACCGAATTTGCGCGCGGTCAGCGCTTGGTTCGCAATTTGCCAAACGAACTTTCTTTTTAGATCTTCAGAGAGGGACGTGGGGACAATTTTGTTTTCGACAGTCGCGTTTTTAATCTATATTTATGACAAATGAAGGTCCATAAATCGGATAATAAAACGGAATGGTGATTGAAAATTAAAGATTTAGGGAGCTGTGGGATTTGACGGGAAAATTGTGTGAACTGTGTAATCTCGAAAAAAAACAGGGTTCGTGTTGGACTTGTCGAATGTTTGTTATTGATTAATTGAGCTGAAATTATGGTGTCCGGTGTGAAAAGTGTTGTTGGCGCCGAAAAATGCGAGGGAAATAAATGATGGCTCGATCGATGTCGCAGCTGCGCTGCAACAACGCAAGAACGACCGTACTTTCATAAAAGTCAGCGACGCATGATCCCGTATACTGAATTATCACTTACCTGGGGAAAACTGACGTTTCGTTTTTATACGGCGGTTGTATAAATCATGTTACAGATTTGATCCTTTTTCGATGAAATCCTTTTTCGGATATTTCATTTGAATTTTCGATCGGACATATTAAGTGGAGTGGTGGTGGATTTTAAAAAGGGGGCAAGATTTTTATAACAGCAGTTTTTCAACAAAATCTATCGAGGTGTTAGGAGCAACTTTTGAACTTCATTCATGAAAATCTGAAAAAGGATACATTATGGGGCGATGTATATTGGAGGCTAGAAATGCGATATCAGACGGTTTTATACCGCATTGTAAGTCGTTATAGCCAGAATGATAAACCGATATATTCGTTTTAGTAAATGCATACCTTCAATCTTTTTCTGGTCTGAGTTGTATGATATTTTTTGCTAAATTTGTTGCATCGTTACAATGTTATACTTCCAGTGTTAATTCAGAAATTTAAAATCGGAATTTAATTATTAAAACAATTTTAAGTAGTAAAATTTTTTAATGTCAGTCTTAACCACAGCTGAGTGGCGAAAATAGATGAAATCTCAACTCAAAGACTAAGTGGTATTCATTTGTTTATCGTGCCTATTGATCTACTCCAGATATAAACCAGGCAGTTCGCCAAATTCATAGCCATTACTCATCCAGGAAATTTATTGAAGTGAAAAAAACGTGATTCAAACTGCGAGTTGACTTGAATTCCGCAATCACGAAATTCTGGATCCAGAGTGAAAAATAATTTTCAATGTTTACTGTTATCTGAAGTACTGAAAAACTGTACTTTGATAAATGCTTATTCGATCTTTACCATCAAAAGATGTGAACTGATATTTTGTTTATGTTTGGCGCGATTTGTGGTTTTTGAGGTACAATTTTTTCGTAAAGTTACATGAAATTCTTTTAGACGTTTCTTAGCAAATAGCTATTTAATGAGAATAAATACTAACAAATATAAATGGTAACCAAACAGTTTGCGTTGTAAGTCTGATAGTTTTACGCTGTAAACGTGAAACAAGGTTTTTCAATCGATGCCACAAGTATTCCAGTAAAATATCATATATTTACATTACAAAAATACAAAATAATTATTATTATTTAAGCTAGATATTGAACACTAATAATGCAATACACTTTCGCTTTTATAATAAAACAAATTCGTTCCAGTTTACATGAAACGTATTAACATTTAATCAGTTTGGAAAATTAATTAAATAAAAACCTCGATGTCAATTTATAAGATATTAGATTTCATTGTGACGATAGCGGCGAGCCTTTTACCTTAGCTTCTAAAACTCCACAAACTCAGTTGCCTTTCACGCAAGCATGTACTGAAAATTTCTCCGAGTTGGCAGTTCTGCTTTGAACCTATTGAAACTCCGACTTCATTAATCGACGTAAATATCGTCCTTTTTTGTTTAGAACGCACTCTAATTTCCTATTTAGGTCCAAAAATAGATTTCAGCACTCTGAGGTTCCAATCGAGTTCAGCCGAACTCTCGTTAAGATCGAGTTACACAAATAAGTTGGGGATTCCAACGAAATGAAATTCCTTAAATAGATAACTGCTTACATGTACCATGCGATTAAACTTTGATCAGTCGTGTAATTACGATTCTGATCCCGAAACTATCACACGAAACTCGAGTCAATACTCCTCAAAAACAATGAACGGCTGAATTAGGAGACTATTAATAATACACCCTTCATCATTCACAGAAGTTCCGGCACATTTTTTAAAATGCCATGTATTATGTAAACATTGATTCGGACTTTCGCATTTACATTTGGTTTATATATTTTGAATGTCCGAGTTTGAAATTGCCGCAAAGTTCGGGTCTGATTTATAAGGCATGAATAAATAAGGTCTCAGCGCATCGGTAGAAATATGCGTCTATATATAACATAATTGCATATCCGGTTTACAAGAATTTTCCTTTTGCCCGAGCCGCGAATAACGTGGAATACTTAATGCAATAAAAACATGCCTGGCCAATGAAGAGACATCTTTAAAGGCGGCCGGAGTTCGCGCAGAAAATCAGAGAAATCATTCGGGCGACGTACAATTTGTTTACAAATACTGGCCATTCATAAACATGTTGGCGAAAGTTGATGTATGAATATAACGTTTTCGAGGATCACGTAGCTCAAATGAAGGACATAACATTTATTCCACATGAACTAGAACTCGGAACTTTTCTTGAGCCACGATCCTCCGGCAAACGAGGGCGTGTCACTAAAAGGGATGGAAGAGTGAAGTTTTTTGCTGCCAGCAGTGCACGTCACGAACCATAAATTTTAGCTTTTACGACTTTCCTTCAGAGCATCCCACTTCGGGATGAACTTCCCGAATTCTTTGTCCTCGCGGCTTTACGCATACGTTTCCAGTCCCACTTTCGCGCCATCAAAATTCGTTTCTGCAAGTTCTTCAAGAGCTTCACACGTGCAGTAAAGATAACCTCAGTTGCTCCTGGCGAAAACGATTGTGGCATCGGAGAGAAATCAATCAAGTTAAAGTCATGCCAGATTTTGACACAAGTGCATACATTTGCACATGCCAACATGTATGTCGAAATGCTAAATCTGAAAGTCAGATTTGGATGTTTACGTTGATTCCTCAAATTTCCTAACCGACTTTCGATAATCTATAATTATATCTGTTACCAATAATGTTTACTTGGGATGAACATTTTTTTATACAATATTATAGGATGAAAGAGATTTCCATCGGTATTTTTCACGTCTATTTTTTGTGAACAATGCCGTTAAAAATAAAATGAATTAGTCATATTTCCTGGCACGGTGATCGTGGAATCGCATGAATATGAATGACACAACTAACCCGTTTATTCGAAAAAATGCCGACAAAAACGAAACCAAAAATCTAGGATTCTATCGCTGAAATGTATTGCCCGTGGATCGGATAAAGTGAAAACCATCTTTTCAGTGTTCATCTGTGCGTCAGCTTAGAATTGATATTGATGTCGATTTAAATATCAACACGTTTCGTTATCCTGCGAAACATTTTTATCGAATTTATCACCACGTCTGGGAAAAAGCTCCACTTGCCGAACTTTTGGAATTACAATTTGAGGCGGAAGAGCAAGGGAAAAATAAATGCGTTACCAATAATGCGGAAAAGGAAAATCTCCGGGAAACCCGAGAAATAGGATTCCTTCATCAGAATACAGTACACTTACTCAGTCGAGGAAAAACGAATTATACCCTGCGAGACTGAATCTTACAGATAAATCGAAGCAAGGTATTACCGTATTACAGAGCAAACCTGAGGACTGATTGTTAATTCAATAAATGCAGCTACAATTTTGCATAATTTTACGTAGATTCGATTCCTGCAAAGAATCAATTCGACGTCCAGTACCTCTTATACTTAATTAAATAATGACAAGAAATGGTTCGGCAAAGTTTTACGACGTCGTTACACATAATCGAACGTTTTTCGCTCTGTTATCCATTTCTCGTTAATTTAGAATTATTCAATATCTGTTCAGCTGTGAGTGATTAATAAGTAGATTTAATTAACTTGTTTTAATGATATAGGATTATAAAATTCCGGGTATGTAATATATGTGAACATCCTTCTTGCTTAATATTTGTAAAACGTTAATTGAATAATCGTGTCGTGTTTGCAACTTGTTTATAATAAATACGTTAGCCACATTACGTTAATTGGGAAATATGACTCCGAAAACTGTCCTGCAAGCGAGAGTATACTCGTGTTATTATCATACTCTTGAAGTTCACCACAACGCATAATGTCAATTTTGTCAGGTACATTAATTTTTTTCTCTATACATACTCAAATGAAAAAGTTAAGTTTCTCACAATAATTATATTTAGATATAGGACGCTGACCATTAACACTTCCAATATTTTCGTATTTGGTTTTGGTAAATATTATATAAATGGTAAAAGTGGTACTGCTGAAAGTCTGTTTTTAATGTAAACAATTTTTAAACATTTTTACAATCTGTATTATTGAATGAACTAAATTGTTTATATTAAACCGAAATAAAATAAAATGGATCAAATGTAAAATAACACCTTAGTTATTATCGTTAATTAATTACTTTCAATATATATTTTATTTTGAAGTCTACATCACTGTTTGAGACGAATAAAACAAGATTTTATGTCAGTATCACGAATTCAATTATAAATCGACGACGTGTATTTACATGTTTTACGAAACCGTTACAGTAATGCCGATTATTTCGACATTTTACTTTACATTCGACGGGAATACGGGCGAAAATCAAACAAATTTCAAATTATACACGTTTAATTTCAATCAATGAAAGATGAAAGTGGCAGATTGTATTTTCCGATTCGGAATAATATCGTCAAATTTCTATCACGTCAAAGGTGCATTTCGCAACCCGTGAAATGATATGTGAAAATCACTTTATTCTAATTTCCCTGGAACAATTAATGTTATTAATTATACAACAACAATCTCGAAACAAAATGTATGGAATATAAGTTTATAAAACCTTCAATAACACGTGCAATTGATCTTGATTAGTGTTGCCTTTAAAATAGTCAGAAAACCGCAAAAAACAGTTGAAAAACATAACGAAGTTGGACATCTTAATTAAAACTGAAGAACATCTACAAAAACTTAATTAAGACGCTTTTTAGTAGTGAACTTTTGCACCAATTTGCACGAAACAAGAAACAATTTAAATGCAAGTGTTGTACTACAACGGGTGTTTTTATAGAAAAAAATGCACCACTTCCTAAAACGTACCCTTCATCTCCTAGTTTAAACGTTAAATACTATCGATCGATGTGGCTTTGCTATTTATTTACCTGCAAACACAACTGTGCTTATCCGACCTCGCCGCCAAGAAATTATTACTTCCTTAAAAATACACTATCGAGCGGATCTGTTGAGCAGTTTGCTGCTGCAAGGCAAGCCATTGCGTATGATATGTTGACAATTTTCTAAAACCTGTCATTGTTGAATTTCCGCGAAACTTTCTACATTGAATTTGTGGCCGCGCCATTGAAAATGTCTGAACTCCGGAAATCGTCAATTTCCCGTTCGTCCTACATAATACATCATTAAACTGTACTTGTCTAAAAAGCAACTTCCAGTTTGCTCCTGTTTCCGTCTCTCGATATTCTTCGCTTCAAATACCCAATTGAATGCAACTTTAATTCCACGATAATGCTTCATTACAAATTATTAGGCACATTTCACTACAATCACTTTACATTTATTTCCCGACACTCTACACCGTCCCTAATTCAAACGTTCGGAACTAGGCCAGATGATAGCCCAATTTTTAGGGATTACACCATTTCCCTCGGTCCAGTTTGTTCACTAAATATTTATCAAACTAATAACTACAAGTACCTCAACCACATTCATCCAAGCTCCAAAACTTCTCCAAACTCCCACCTCGCCTGAACTTGCTAGTAAAAATGATTTTTTCACAAGATAACGATACACGGAAGAAATCGTGATCGCATCAGGTACCCCAGAACATCTGTAATCCTTCGTATGTAACGTCAGTGAAAAGAATCCAATCAATTACTTTCGATAGTTTTCACCGAAATGTCCAAAAAGATCAATCCCTCTTATTTGTCCTGAATAAACCATGAAGCAGTTCTTAATTCCCCCCTGGTCGTTCGCCCCATGACAAAGCAAGCGGGAAAACGCGCGCAAGATACATATTGGTAATCTGGCCAATAATTCTGAATTGTAATTCCGCCAGGAACCTAATATTTCATCAATTAAGACAGCAAATGAATTGTTACACGGCGTACGCGTGTCTAATCAAATTCGTCTTCCACGTGGTTACCAATATACCTCATGTTGCGTCCTTCAACAATGTCTACCTGCTGTAACGCATTCTGCGCAAGTAACAATGGCATACACAGCCGCAAACCGCATTCGATGCAATTTGCGCAGATCCCTACGCATATATGTGCCCCATGATATATAGGAATCAGATTTTGCGTTTCGACTCGTACGATTTCGACATCAACCGCGCCAATAATAAATTCCGTTATTTACGCCGTCGCGCGGCCGAACGTGACAGCCGTTGTAAACAATTGTGGAAAAGTCGTTCATTTAATAACCGCGACCAATGTTTGTTATCAACGATTTAGCGCGCATATGTCTTTTTGACCGCGACGATAATTTGTTCGCCAATCAACGCTGCTGAAACAGCGCGCGAAAACGATCCGCGTAAACGCTGCCCAGATTTCTTCGGAACTGTTTGACGACGTCTGCCAAAGTTCGAGATATCAAATATGCAAGAACAGAGATAAAGGAGTTGCGTCGTTAACAGTCGGCTGGTAACCTTCTTGCGTATTGCGGCTTTTCGGCGTACCAACCTATGCTGCAGTTTCAACTAAGCGGTGAACTTTATGTCGATCTCACACCGGGATTCCGAGACCGAATTCATAACATACCAGTTCATCAATTCAATTTCCTTGAAATGCCTGCTACATTTCCGAACCGGCTCGCTCGCATGCTTTGCCGTTATTTAGACTAATCAGGCTGCTGTACTCCGTTGAGATTTTACGCTGAGTTTTGGTATTTGTTACATCCTTGGGATTTCTTGTTACTGGGGCCTGGTTGCTGATGGGGAGAACGGTTTGGATGAGTGAAGGAGAAATTGGGATGAGAGTTTGGACAAACAGTAATTTTGAGGATCAAGCTTGGACTCTTTTTCAATTTTTTTTTTTATTTGTTAAGGGACTAATGCACTGTTAACAATTGCATAAGTCTAATTGCGGAACACGTACCGAAAAATCGAATTAAGGTACACGTTACCTAAAACTAATCACCTTTGATAAATTGACTGGATGCTGTTTCAGTCTTTTGTGAAGTAATTTTAAATTACATGCCTGAAATGAACTTCCAGTACTTTCATTATAAGTAACGTTAATGAAATAACATTAAATTTACGAACATTTTTAACAGGGAGCCAAATTAGAGGTTGGTTTTATTTTA